>PVIR01013525.1:0-11763 GCA_004026965.1 Petromus typicus
AGGAGGATTGTGATGTGAGTTTGAGGCTGAGCTGAGGGCCAGCCTGAACCACAAAGCGAGACCCTGTCTCAAAAACCTAAAAAAACCCCAAAAAAACGAAGGCACATTGAAAACATTCTGTCAAATTACCTTCAGGGCAAATGAGTAAAAGTGAACTTTGTGTTTAGACTTGGGTCCTGTCCACAGGTGTATCACTATGTATATGCGAATATTCTTAAATCTAAAAAAGTCTGAAGTCTACATAGTTCTGATCCCAAGCATCTGAGATAAAGGACACTTGGCCCAGATCACACTGAATGGTTTAACTGCCCTTAAAAATCTTGAGTTTTCCTGTTATATTTTTATCTGGCAGAGTTGATAAAGAACTGGACAAGTAATTATGGAGAAACCAAAACATTCAGACAACTCTAGACACAGGGAATACAGCAGAGCATAAGACACAGGTTCCTGTCCTGGGCTTATATTCCAGATGTGCAAATCGGCAGAATGCAGCTGCTAATAAGTCATAAGACTTAGCAGAGTATGACCCAGAAGGAGGGAAGTGTCTTCGTCACTTCATCTCTGGCCAAAGCACCGGACTCCTGCAACCTACAGGAGGAGAGATCTACTTTGGCTCATGTTTCAGCCCATGGCTGGCTGACTCCAAAGCAGGGTGGCACGGCAGAGGGGCATGGGGCCGGCCTGTAGGAAGCAGTCAAGGGAGGTGCTGGGAGGGAGACAAACTGGGCAGGCCGCACCTCCAGTGAGCCCCCTCTTCCAGTCAGACCCATCCCCAGATAGCGTGAGGTCTCCCTCCTCCAGGCACTCCCCAAAGCCCCACCTATGAATGCACGAGGCTCTCGGGGACATCGAGATATAACAGAACCGAGGTCAGTGTGGTGGTCTCTGAGCCACAGCCTGAAAGACAAGAGAAGCGGCCACACAAACACGTGGAGGAAGAGCTTACGGGCAGGGGACATTGCTAACACATGGGTCAGAAGCAGAAAGTTCTGTCCATTGTAGATGCAGTGAGGAGGCCGACCGCAGTGTGTCTGGTACCCAGAGAGTGGGGCGGAGGCTGGAGATGAGGGGAGGCAGGCTCAGGGCGTGGTGCAGAGTTAGCAGTCTGTCTGCACACACTGAGGAGCTGCTGCAGCGTGTTAGACAGGGAACGATATTGTGTATATATATGATACTGTGTCTGAAGACCAGAGCCAAGGGCAGAATGGGAGGACTGACGCAGAAGGCTCAGGCACCGCCCAAGCCCAGGCAGGTCAGCACAGGCTCAGAGCTGCGAGGTCGAGTGTGCACGGCCATGACGCACGTGCCCAAGGGGGGTGGGGCTGACTCGCCGAGCACTGCTGGACGGCAGCTCTATGTATGGAGCGGAGAAGGCCTGCGCCGGCCAGGCCTGGAAGAGAATCAAGTGTTCTGTCATGGCCATTTGAAGATGGAAATACCTATTAGATGTGAATGCAGAAGTATATCCCCGGAATAGAAACTTCTGCCGCACCCAAGAGATTATAAACCCGGAAACTGGGAAAGTGAATGACAAATGGTAGGAGCTCTGAGGTGGGCAGTGACAGCTCCCGAGGTGACTCCTTACTTAGGATTCTACAGGGTCTAACTTGGTGTCTTTATCACTCCCCATTACAACTTCTGTTTTTGTTTCTTCTTGAATGAAGTACCCAATAAGATACGTGCATACCACATGCGTCAAGAAGTATAAATTCTCTTTATGAGTGTCCCTATTTCAGAAAAAAAAATAGTATCTGAAAGCAAAATTGCCATTTTTACATTTTTTTTCATTTTTACATTCTTATACCACAAGCCCAAATCCCTCCTAATCCTGGTGAGTGTAGGGTTACAGGCACATTCTCTCTCCTGGGGCGGAGGCTCATGGGAAGGACATTCCTGGAAGACGCTGTGTTTGCAGGAGAAATGCTGCAGACCCTGAAACTCTAGGGAACATCTAATCCCTGAGGAGTGGGAGGCTGCTCAGAAATGTGAGGCCCTAGGAAGAGGAGCACCAAAGAGGAGCCAGAGAGGCCCGCTCACGTGAGTGGACGAGTCCTCAGTTAAGACTGCTCAGCCTTCTGTGGGTTCAGCCCCAAGGGACACATTCTCTGCCAGTCCCAGGGCTGGAGATCTAAGGCTGAGGACAGGCAAGCGAGTCTCCAGGCCGGAAGTCTGTCACTGGCATAGCAGTTCAGGAGAAAACCCAAAGTCCTGGCCTCAGGCTGTGCTGTCCCGCCCTCTCCAGTCCTGGCTACCTCGTGACGCCCAATGCTCCCATCCAAACTCTCCCCTTTCCCTCCGGCCACACAGTTCTCCTCATCCTCCTTACCTGGCCAGACCCAATCCGGCTGTCATCTCTGCCCTGGCTGCACCCTCTGCTGAGAACTCTGCTTCCCAGATGACCACGTGGCTCTTCCTCCTTCTGCTCACGTAGGTTTTTGTTCAAATGTCCCCACCTTGGAGGACACCCCCTCATCCCCCCACCCCGCTCATCTAGTTCCATCTTCTGCTCTATTTCCTCTCCTGGCATACAACTTCCCAACATAAACCTTTATCTCTTCACTAGAATGAAAAGCTCTGAGGGAACAAAAGATTTCATTTTAAGGAACTATTGTATCTCAGGACTTAGAAAAGTTATAGGTTCATAAAAATGCTCTATAATTATTTGTTTTAGGAATGACCGCTGTCATTTACCCTCAGAGGAGCTTGTTCTCTCCAGGGGCTACCAGGTCAAATAGTAGGGCAAGTCACACACAGAGATCACTAATCCATAATAACCGTTCTGTGGGTGCACATGTGTGCAGGCATTTTGCAGGGCACTTGCGGCCTCAGCCATACGAGAAGGAGACCCCAGACACAGGGGTGGGCTGCAGGACCCCGACCCGCCCTGCAGGCCCAGGCTGGCTCAGCTCACCGAGCTGCTCACAGCACGAGCTGCCTGGAGACTGACTCTCTTCTTTTTTTTTTAAGACAGGGTCTCGCTTTGTGGTTCAGGCTGGCCCTGAGCTCAGCCTCAAACTCACATCACAGCAATCCTCCTGCCTCTGCCTCCCAAGTGCTGGGATGACAGGCGTGAGCCACCACTCCCGGCATTGGGGTATGTGGTACTGGTTGCGGCTGGGAGTGAGTCTCCACACCGAGTATGGTATGTGGTTACTGGGGATCGAACCCGGGACCTTACGCTTGCAAGACAGGCACCAGAACCACTGAGCTAACTCCCCGTCCCATCCCTCTTCTTTCTGACTCCGGGAAGAATGAGCCAAGCTCGAGTCCTCACCTCGTGGGCCAGAGTATCTAGGAAGTTGGGCTGTTCAGCAGGGCACTATGGAGCCAGATAGGCCTGAATCTGATACGCCTGTCACCCCTGTGCACAACTGAGTCTTGGCTCCTTTGGCTGGAAAGACAAGCACCTATGCCTCGTCTTTGTTTTCCTATAACAAGCACAGGACATAAAGTACTCAGCACAGAGTGCATTGTGGTTACTTTTCTTGGTGCTGAGACAAAATATCCAACACCCAAAGTTAACACCAGAAGTTGATCTGGCTCATAGTTCACAGAGGTCTCATCCATAATCGATTGCAAGGCAGGGTAGCACATGGCAGAGGACAACGCTCACGATGCCAGAAGGCAGCAAAACAGCAAGGGAAGGGGCCTCAACAGGGTCTTTCTGCTCCTTTTATCTTAAACAGACTACTTAGAGTGAGTAGCACTCATCCTGTTAACCCTAGTGTCCTGAGCCCACACTATATGATGAATTAATTCCAGAAAAAGTCCCACCTGGCGGTGGTGCAGGGGCAAAGGGGGGATGTAAACACAAGCCGTAAGAGTCCAGGGCACAACCATGTCCAATTCACTTGTTCCCTTCCCCCTCTCCCCATCTGCTGCTTGGCTGGACCCATGTCCAGCCCTCCTTGATCTGGTCTGTCTTGCTGCCAACTGTTAATAAATTTGGGAGAATCTCCCAGTAGAAGAGCATGTAACAAAATCATGCCCACCCTTCCTTCTTTCTCCCACCCCTGAGGAACAAGTAAGTGACATTTCACATGGTTCCAGTTAAGGGTTCAAATTAGTGTTTGTCTGAAGCATCGTGACAGGCACAAGCCACTAAGCATTGCTATGGAAACTGCGCTGCTACTCCCGGCTGTGTCTTGTTTCCTGGCTCTGGCTTGGCTCCTGTTGTGTGGGGGAAGGGCTGGGGGTGAGGTACTCAGGCTGGACTCCCAGGGCCATCTCCTACAGGAAAGAGGGCAACTCCCTGCCTCTCCCAGGTCTTAACCTTCCCAAGCTCTAAGAAGACAGCTCTGTTTCCCAAAAGGTGGCCTTGTGATCATCTGCTCTTGCTTCCAGTCCAACCCCAGAGCAGCTCTCCATGGGAGACTCACTGTGGGTGGGGGCAGACCGGAGCACCAAACAGGTAACTCTGGAGCTATTGCTGTGGTTGGAGCGGGGTGAGCAGCACAGCCACCAGCCTAGCTGCCCAGCTGGCTCCATGGGCCCTGACAGCTTCCCAGACTGCAATTTGGAAACACGGCACAGATGCTTTTCTAGAGGCACTCGTGGTGGTCGGAGTGGAGTTTCAACCTGACTGGCCTTAGGGCCCACGGCAGCCATCGGTGGAGCACACTTCTAAGTGGGTCTGGGTGTGGGTCACGGAGACGCGGCCTGGGGGTCCGTTCTGGTGCCTCTCCCCCACCTCCCTCTTCTGTTTCATGGCCACCATGGACTGAGTTGCTAGCTGTGTGCCAACATGTTCTCCCCTCGGGCTTCTGCCTTGGAGCCACCCAATCACAGACTGAAAAAGTGAACTACGTCACTCGCGCCTCATTTAAGGTGCAAGTGTCAGGTATTACGTCCCGCACTCAGAATGCATACACAGTCCCCGGGAGGGGTGTCAGCACGCACTCATTCACTCCCACACATGTTTATTTAATGTTTCCTGCCTCCTTTACAGTAAGCACTCCTTCAAAGTCAGGGGCTCTATTTTTACTAGACTTGTAATCTCAGGAAAGTTACTAAATCTCTCTGGGCTCAGGGTTTGTTGTTGTTGTTGTTGTTTTTTAATAAAGTTTATTTTTCATGGTGAGAGCACTGGAGCAGGAGTTAGAAACAACAGGTCAGGGCTGGGGATTTAGCTCTGTGGTTCCGGTGCCTGTCTTGCAAGCACAAGAACCCGGGTTCGATCCCCGGTAACCACATACAATACTGGATGTGGAGACTCACGCCCAGCAGCAATCAGCACCACATACCACAGTACCAGGCGTGGTGGCTCACGCCTGTAATCCCAGCACTCGGGAGGCAGAGGCAGGAGGATTGCTGTGATGTGAGTTGGAGGGTGAGCTCAGGGCCAGCCTGAACTACAAAGCGAGACCCTGTCTCAAAAAAAAGAAAGAAACAAACAAACAACAGGTCTACTGACTGTTCAAATCTCTCTGTCACCTGAACTATTTTCCTACCCCAGAGGCAGTGACCCAGCAACATCCACACTGTGAGATTCTTGCAAGTTAAATCCAGCTGAGATGCCAGGTCCCATCACCACCTGAAACCCAAATGCACCTACAGAGATCAATATCCAAATGTCGCATATACAAGCTTCCTTTTCTCACTTTGTTGTTGGTGGTAGAGTGTGTGTGTGTGTGTGTGTGTGTGTGTGTGTGTGTGAGAGAGAGAGAGAGAGAGAGAGATGATCCTCCTGCCTCAGCCTAATACGTTCTGGGATTACAGGCATGCATCACCACCCATGGTTTATTCTCGGGTTGGATGCTCAGATGGAAAAGAAAGAATTGTCCAGTAGTTCTAACTTCACTCCATGACTCTGCCCCATCTAACTGAAATGAGTTGTTTTCTTTTCCCTTGCTCTGTTCCTCGCTGAGGTTCTGATACAGTGTTTGGCCTTGACTTTCGGTTGGGTAGAGGGCATCTCTGGCCTCTTGATGAGTTACAGGCAGGTATATGTGTACAGCGAGGTGGTGGCCAGAGTCTGCCTGGAGATCCAGCCTGTAGAACAGCACTGCGAGTGTGGTCAGTGGACCCTGCACTTGTCTTCTCCAGGGTGAGTAGGACCTCAGGCACTCCATGTGACGTCATCCTTCACGCCTCCTGGCTTGCCAGGCCCAGGTTTACTCAAGGTACAAAGTGCAACCCTCAGGGTGCTGCAAGAGACACTCAGCCAGGTAAGATGGCGGCCTGCTCCATCCACATTATTGTGGTTTATGGAGCTTTCCGAATGAGTGCTCCTGGAGAAAGAGACTTAGGGGTGACAGACAGGGGCCCAGGCAGGAAAGCAACTGATCGTACGGCACTCTTATGGTGAGAAACTGAAGTGCAGAGACCAGGGCAAGAATGTTTCTGGTACCTTTGGATAAAGGACCCCTTTCTGTTGGTGGCAAGTATGCTTGTCATCCTTAACTTAATTTTTTTGCATCTCAGCCCTGGAGAGTGTCAAGAGTATTTAAATTCACAACATAAATATGGCTCAAGTTTCTGGAGCATTAGTTTTATGTGGTGATAAGCAATGAAATCATGGATTATTGAGTTTTGAAATCAAAACATTTTTATGAGAAAAAGTGAAATTTTTGCTTAAAGAGAATCACAAAGATTCTATTCCAAACTTTCCAGGATGGCTTCTGCTTTCTTTGCTCTGTGGAGGGCTTAAGTAAGATGTTTAGGATTCTAGAGAACTGTTGTCCTGGGACACATACATGGAATTTTGAACAGAACTAGTAACCCAAGAGGAGAGAGCTCCACCATGTCCTTCATGAGCAAGGCCTGCCACACTTCCCTAAGTAAAGGTGCTTCGACCTGCTGCATTCCAGGGGGGAGCAGGAACCTTGGGTCCAGTCCCAGAGAGAGAACAGGCTCGAAAATCCTTAGGGATAGGCTATTTTGATGCCTGTTAAGAGGTACTGATGGGGCCAGGGACTTGGTTCATATCAGGACTCCTGCCTAGCATGTGGGCTTAATTCTTAACTCCTAACACCTGCCCCACTGAGGGTACCACAGGGTGCAGACAAAACAAAGGCAAAGAAAAAGAAACAGTTTGTTTTATAACTTTGAATTAGACATACATACAGTTTTTACTTTTTATCTTTCAAGTACTCCAGGGCTCCAAGTTTTTATTTGAAAAATAAGAGTATTTGTCTGTCTTGCTTTCTTTCCACTTTGGATTTGTGTGTGTGGCAGTGAGGTGGGGGGATACCGGGGATCAAACTCAAGACCTTGCATCTGCTAGGCAGGCACAGTGCCACTGAGCTACATCCCCAGCCTTTTTGGTCTATTTGTTTTGCTTTTCTTTCTTTTTAGAATTCTTCCAGTGATCCAGTGAGAACACTCATAAAAAGCAGACACCTGCAGGAGATTCTGCACATGCCAGTAACTACTATCTTTATTATGATTAGTACCAGATATCTAATTCTCTGAAGTCTGCAGAATTAAATGAAGTCCTTACAGATCATGATGGATTGTTCCCTTTCTGCTCTCCATAGCTAAACTTCCCAATGATGCTGCAGGGTCTGGAGAATTACTGGTCCAAAGCCTTCACCTATGAAGCATCAATTTCCTTACAGGGCTACTTCTTTCCTTTATTTTTCCCTCTTCCTCTCCTCTCCTCTCTTCTCTTTCTCCTTCTTCCTTTCATTCTTTCCTTTCTTTGATGGTACTGGGATTGAACCCAGGGCCTTGGCACAGACCTTTTAATTTTGAAATGGGGTCTTGCTAAGTCATACAGTTGCCCAGGCTGGGCTCAAACTTATGATCCTCCCGCCTCAGCTTTCCAGAGTAATGGGATTACAGGCCTGAGCTATCATGCCTGGCCTGCAGAGTGTTTTCAACAGTCCAGACTTTGATTCAGCAGGACAACTGCACTTGCTGTGGCCGCGGCCCCGCCGAGACAGAGGTGGCCCTTGGAGATAACACCCTTCTCCCGAGTTTCTCACTCGGAATGTCCGACTTTCCAAAGCATCATGTGCCCGAGCAGAAGCCTGAGGCAGGAAGACAAGGGGGCGAGCGCATTTAGGAGAGAGGTGGCTAGTGTGTGACAGGACATGCTCAGTGTTCTTCACTTCACTAGGATCATATTCTAGAAGAGCTCCAGGCCCCTGAAGCCTTCATTCAGAGTGTAAGCAGAAGATGGGAGCAAGCCACAGTCACAGAGCCTCAGCGTCCACATGCGCAGCACGAGCCGTCCTTCCTCCTGACGATTCCAGGCTGCCGGGGGCTCATACAAGAGCAGACCCTCTGTGTGTCACAAAGTTGGAGGTCAGTTACCTTAAATGCTATATATCATGTCCATGGGAGGGAGGAATTTGGCTCATGTGTTCTCAAGAAAGCCGCAGGCCTCAGAGGTAGAAGTCCTGGGCCTCTGGGCAGCAGGCCATTGAGCCTGCATAACAGAGTCGCTCCCACAGGACAGACTCTCAGGCTGGCCCGGCTCAGTCCTGCAGATCACACTGCACCAAAGGGCAGGAGCGTAGAGGCACCAAGTGCTCAGTCCCCTTCCGATCCGCATCCTCTCATCCAGTCAATAAATGTCCTCCTCATAGCAATTCCAGATGAAGCAATATTTGAGAGCCTTATGTATGCAAGGAGAGAAAGAGCAAAAATAAATAGGATAGTCCCAATTTTTAAGGAAAACAGCTAATTTTTAATAATATAGCCTGAATTCTTCCTTTCTTCAGGAACTATCCTCTACTACTTCTGTTACGCCATTTTATACACTAATAGCCCAGTAGGGTGCCAATGTTCAGGACCTGCGTCATTCCTGAAGAAGCTGAGGCTCTACTCAGGCTCACGCCTCAAGCTGATGGCGTCCACCCAGCCCCTAATCTTCAGTCCTGATGTTCCGAGGTGTCCGCATTCGTGTGTGAGCTCAGGTCAGAATCTGCTTTGGGTCTCCGCTTCCTCCAATGGGTCTAACGGGTGCAGGAGTGACCAAACCCAACGGAGAGTCAAGTGAGAAAGGGAGAAACGCCATCCAAAGTGAGGCCCACTTCCTATTCCTCAGGAAAAAGCAGCGTCAGGCACAACCCAGAGGACTGAAGACATAGCCAGGCTTCTCCAGAGAACGGAGCTGCGGGTCTCAGAGGGTGGCTACCACCTGCCTTTCCTCATGTTGGTCTCCCTCCCAAGCAACGCCCATCTGCACACTCCCTGCACCTCCCCAGACAGCCTGACTCATGCCATGCCCTGCTCTTCCCTATTCCCCTTGCCTTTTTGGCCCAGGAGGTCTCTTCTGGTGCTCACTTTCTCCCAACAGAGTGTAACAGAAAGGCTTTAATAAGCACTCAAACATTACTTCATCAAAGGCCTGTATATCAGTGGAACATTTTCCTGTAAGATCATGGTCCTTGGTGAAGGGTTCCCTGTCTTTACAAACTTGCTCTGTCTCACATGGAGGAAGAGCAGTGGCCCTTTTCCATTTGAATCTTATACCGCAGCAGATGCCAGTAAGGTTGCCTGGAGAGTCTGGAAATGCCATGTTGCCATGGTAACAGCAGACCAAGGTTCGGGATGCTTTCTCCCTGATGAGCTGCCCTGGCAGAACCATGCCAGGCTGCTGGTGAAATCTCCCTTGATGAATAACAACAAAAGCCACTCATGGACAAGAAACAGCTTGGGTGAGTGCTGAGGTTCAGTTCCCGCAAACACACTTGGGGGCCACTCACCCAGTCCCTGCCTAACAACGAGGCCAGGCCCTGGCTCTGTACTGCGGCTCGCTCAGGGGTGAGGCAATTTTAACCAGCTCAGCCAAGAAAGCAGGCCTCCCCAACTCCAGCCCCCAAATTACCACTTCTCTTATGTGATGCTGCCAACCAGGGATCTGGTGGCGTGGACCCTGGCAATTAGCACAGCACCCGCATTTGTTCGGAAATTAAGAGCCACTGATTAGCCTAATTCCACGCCATTTACAGGCAGTGAGTGTCAGCTCGAGACTGACTGTTCCAAATGGTGGCCCAGAGGGTGGCATGTTCATGGCTTGAGTTTGAAATGGAAGCAAGGGCCTGGGGAGCCAGACAGTGAACAAGAAGGGGACGCAGGACGCACCTCCAAGCCTAGCTGTCTGTCAGCCACTGCTTCCCCAGGCTTGCCCACCCAAGGGAACTGAAGGCCAAAAGGTGTGTCAAACCCTGAGCGTGCTGATTCCAAGTAAGGCCTGACCCAGAAATGGAGCCCATTTCCCTGTGGCAGCTCCTCTCTGATCCCTGCTGGGAACACGCAGCTACAGTACTAGTGTGGCCGGAACTGGAGGGCTCTGGGGGGCCAGAGGCCTGAGTCATACTCTAACTGCTAAGCAGATGCTTCTGATATCCCCTTGGTCAAGGCCTGAGCTTCCTATCTATCCCCTAGGTTGCTGTCTGGCTGGTGCCCTCTGAAATTTGAATGCCTATGAAATTCAGGATTACCTGAAGACTACTGCCATCGGAGCCTTGGCCCCAAGTGGTCCCGCTAGGAGACTGGCATTCCTAGGATCATAAGGCCCTACCTGCACTGGAGTGGTTGATCCAGGATTTAAATGCAGCTCCTCTGGACTTCTATCCGCTCTTGCCAGCTCGCTTTAAGAGGAGACGATCTGTTTGTATACAGTACACAGGGGTCATAACCATGTGGACCTGAGCAAACAAGTAGTTGCCCACAGGTACTATGGAGCTTTTGAATTCCTCCAAGAACAGGCGCTGGGCTCGGAGGCGCAGGCCTTGACAACTTCCCTAATGCAAACTCTGTAGCAAACTAAGATAAAAAGGGTGGGACAGGGATGTACCTCAGTGGTAGAGTGCTGACGAGCATGCATGGACCTGGGTTAAGTCTCCAGGACTAAAAAAATAAATATAAGGAAGTAAGGAAAGGAAAAGAAAAGAGAAAGAAGAAAAAGTAGGTGGACCTAGTTTTTTCCAGTCATTCATAAAACAACCTTCTTTAACCTACATGACAGGTGTCACAGCGATCTAAAATGAACCCTCCCTGGCATCTGCCATCAAGAGATGCACAGTGCAGGGAGTCAGCAAGACTTCTCAGGACTGAGGGGGGAGTGCATCCCAAGTACGAACAGTGTGAGTGGAGGGCAGTGGAGTCTGCAGAGCTAATAATAATACCAATTCTATATGGCAGAAGAAGAGGAAGTACAAAAAGTAGTAGAAGGGAATAAATTTAGGATGATAGGGAGGGAACACATCAATGCAGATGACTCAGAAAATATAATCCACAAAAGGCCTGACTAAAGATTTTGGACTTTATTCAGCAGCCAATTGGAAGCTGCTAAGACTCTGAGCATGGGAACAGCAGAATCCGAGCTATTCAGAAGCAAAGTCTGCAGAAACTATCATCGTAATCACTGTCATTCTTGTCCTGACAGATAACATTTAGGAAGCAATTACAATATCCTGGGGACTTTTCTAAACATTGTAAACTGAAGGCAGTGGAGAGCCCGAGAGGAGATCAGTTTGAAGACAGAGGCAAAGTCGGGGTGAGTGAGGGCTGAGCTGTTCGAGTAGGGTGGGATCCCAAAGAGGGGTGGGTGGGGAGACATCGAGGAAGCAGGACCTGGAGGACAGGGCGTCAGGGACGCTGCAGTGCGGGGGGTGGGGGGGGTGGGAGGGGATCCGGAGGACAGAGGTCACAGTGAGGTCTCAGAAGTAGTTTACAGGTATGGTAGATAAATCTAGAATCAAAGATTCAAAGCCTGAATCTTTTATATCACTTTAAGTTCAGGAAAACTTTTAGGAACAGAAACAAAGGCAGAGCTCTTAGGGCCCCTACACACGAAGGAAACACCAA
>PVIR01013525.1:11863-42180 GCA_004026965.1 Petromus typicus
CAATCCTCCTGCCTCTGCCTCCCGAGTGCTGGGATTACAGGCGTGAGCCACCACGCCCGGCACTGTGGTATGTGGTACTGGTTGCTGCTGGGTGTGGGTCTCCACACCCAGTATTGTTATGTGGTTACCGGGGAATCGAACCTGGGCCCTTGCGCTTGCAAGACAGGCGCTGGAACCACTGAGCTAACTCCCCGGCCCCGGAAACACCAGTTTTAAACTGCTTTGCTTGTGTCTCTATCTGCTAGGGACCCCACAGTGGGCCCTAAGGCCCCAGGGTCTCAGGCCCCCAGGGGAACACAGGGTCACCTGCTCTGAGATGTTCTGGAGCCTCACACATGCCCTCAGGTTCCGTTCTAATCTCTCTTCCCTGAGCTCAGGTGTTTCCCTCCCCGCCATCAGGATGATGCTCATCCATTTCTCTGGGGCCAGGTCAAATTCTAGACTAGACCTCAAGGATCAGCTCAAGCTGTTCTCCTAAAAAAATTGACAACCATTACTCCTTCTCTGAGCCAAGGAGAAGTGTCAGAGCAGTAAAGAAATTTGATCACTGGCCCAACTCAAGGGGCCTGGAAAAGATAGAAGATCTGGAGCCCTGATACTGGCTGCAGAAATCTCTTCTTGTTGTGAAAGTGGCGTTTCTGTTTTCCACCCTGTGAATGGAATGCAGGTCCACTGTGTTCCTGCTGATGAGCATCACAGGGGCCTCACAGCTCCGCCTCATCTCACCTGCGTGTCACAGATCTGTGTGAAGACAATGGCTGGCATGGCTCTGTATTCTTCACAGTGCCTATTACTGAGCCCTGGACTCCAGATGAATCGGGAATAGAACCCTCGACAGCTAAAGGTTCAAGAAGACAACAGGTCCTGAGAAAAAAAGCAACATACAGGTAAAAGGGGAAAAAACTGTCCTTCCAGCAATTCTCCACTGTTCTCTCCTGTTCAAGCCTGGCAACTGGACTGCGGGTGGAAAACAGAAACGCCACTTTCACAACAAGAAGAGATTTCTGCAGCCAGTATCAGGGCTCCAGCGCAGAGGCTCCTGGGAGAGCAGTTCCCAGATGGCACAAGGGCTGTGCTGAGGTCAGCAAGCAGGCTTGAGGGCACTGGTTAGGGTGGCGGCAGCAACCAGGTCTTTCTTTTAAAGTTGAATTTTCAGACTTTAGGAACTAAAAGATCACCAAATTCAACTCTCAACTGCTTCAAATAGGGAGCCAGGGGGCTCAGTAAGGAGAGGGACTTAATCAGAGCCATACCACACATCACAGTCACAGCCAGGACCCAGTTTCTGGTTTCTTGATCCCAACTCAGGGAAAATTTTCTCAATGTAGCCAGCAAGCCACAGGTGAGCTTAATGGCTACCAAATATTTCTACATTGTCTTTTCCTAATATCAAAGCTCAATTATTGATAGCCTGGGGATACATGTTTAGAGAAAAGTAAAGGGTTTAAGGGTCCAAATGAAGACGCCACTTGCTTGAAATCACACAGCCAAAACAAGGGGTTGCCAAGACTCAGGCACAGGTTTCTCTGCTTCCAAATCCTCCATTTGTCCTACAGGCTTAAGCTACTACCTCTTGTTTCAGAATAGAAGAAAAAAGACAGGACAGATGTTGTGAAGGGCCAGTAAAGGAACCCATTAACACACACTTCTGGAGCCACTCCTTTGCCTCAGGCCTTGTGCTGGGCACTGGGGACACAAAAGGAAATGAAATCCAAGAGTCAAGAGACTATTAAGTAATTCCGGGGAGATCCTTAAGAAGCAATTATAAAGGGTGGAAGAGAAACAAACTCAGTCCTGTGAATTCTTAAAGGAACAAGGTTGAGAACAGTACGAGAAAGGGATGTTATGATAGTCAGGCTGGATGTTTCTGCCTTAGTGTGTACACTCATCAGCCATAGCCCACTACCTGGCACACAAAGGGCACTTGGAATAGCTGAGTCAGTGACAAATAAGTGGACTGGTACGTGAAGAAGCTGAGCTGCAGGGCCAGTGCTTGTGGAGAAGGGGCCTACCAGGAGTGGGGTCCTGGCCCCTCCCACCCACACAGGGGCAGGTGGCAGCTGGTGGGTCCAGAAATGCTGGCAGAGAAGGGCAGAGCTCCCAGCCCAACCCACTTCTCCATGGAAACAAGCTGACAGAAAACTGCACAGGAGACTTGAGAAACAAGTTTTAAAATAAAGATACAAAACACTGTCAGTCTAAAATCACACATTCAGAGCAACAGCCTCCTGCCTCTCCTGCCTTGGCAGGGGCATCACGATTGCTAAGAGAGTACCTTCTTCCAGCCTGCCTCTTCCCCTGTCCTGGGCCTGGTGCTTCCTCTCCTACCAGGTTCTCTTCTCGATCACCTAGGCCGAGTGACAGTGTGAGCTCCAGCAGGTTGCATGTGGCCAGGTCCCCACAGCACACACACTGCCCCCACTGGCCATGGAGAGGCAGCCCCAGCAGTGACGTCTGTGGCCCCCGCAGCCCAGGGGCCAAAAAGACAGAACAGCTACAATTCTGCTCCTGTCTGCTGTGGTCCAAATCCTGCTTCAACAGGCAGGGCTCAGCTGTATTTGCCTTCATCTCCCTGGGCAGACTTAATTGTACCTTCCACTGTAAATCCAAAGCCTTCTGTTTACATTTCAAATAAAATACTTACCAGTCTATTTTTCATTATACCTCTGCTTACTTATTCTGCCTCCCCACCCCCTGTGGAGAGCCTGGTATGTGATAAAGCCTCAAGAAGTGAATTGAATTGAGTAAACAGCAGAGAAAACATTCCAATGTGAGTAGCTGGAGACCAGCCTCCTAGAGCTTAAGGGATCCACACAGACTTCTCCAGAGCCCAGGGAGTTCTGACAGCATGAAACTGTGTCATCCTCTCTCCTCTTTGCCGGTGCCAGTATGTGTCTGTCCCTCCAACCTCACAGATGTCAGCAAGCTCCAAAGGGGACCTCAAAACAGGCTGAATTAGGGATCCTGGGTTCAATTCCAGGCTTATCACTGGATTAGGAGGTCATTTTAGCCTCTTTGAACCTAAGGCCCCTGCCTGAATGATAGGAATGAGCCATTTTCATGCCTCTATCCTGTCCTGGGAGGGTGGTGTGAGAATCAAAGATAGTGGATGGTGAAAAGGTTCTGAAAGCTGTCAAGTGCTACCTGTGCAAAGGTAAAGTGAGGCCTTGTACCCAGGATCTTATGAAAGAGGTAGCTGAGGTCTAAACTTGTGAAGGGACCTGCTTATGATCCCATGGGAGGTAATGACAAAGCAAGGCCTAGGTCTCCTAATCCTTGTCCAGAACTCTCTTTACAACTTAATGTTGCCTTAGCGATCTCATCTAGGCATTGTCCGACTTTGGCAAAAGCAATTCAATATTCCATTCAGATGAGAAGTTTTTTGATCACCTGTGCAGTATAAAATCTCTATGATGGAATACAGTCTATCTGCACTTCCAGACAAGATCCCACCCAAAATATCCCAGATAGGGAGTTAACTCTTGCACCACTACGAAGTCTTCTCATCCAGCATCTCAGTCAGTGCTAGTGAGACCTATGCCAAAAAGGTCACTATGGCAACTAAAACATTCTTGCCTCATCAGAGGCCAGGAATTCTGATAGAACAAAAGTAATGAATGCAACACTGTAAATATGAGAGAAGTAATTCAGGAACAACTTGGGCAGGATGCAGGAAAACTGTACTGATTTAATGCATGACAATAGCTGATGATTCTCCCACTATCAACCTTGGTGATTGATATCTTTTAAAAGAGATACCTCAAGATTTCTGATCAGTTTGCTACAGGAAGAAGAGTATGGGCTTCACAGTCTAGATTCAATCTCTAGTTCTGTTTCTTCCTTTTTGAATAATACTTGGTAAATCAATTAATTTCTCAGCTTCAAGATCCCTAACTGACAAATGAAGACAATACAATCTACCTTAAGTGTGAATACACAAAGGCCTTCCAACCTTGCACTGCATAGTGGGTTATGGAACAGTGGCCCTCCAAAAGATATACCAACATCTTAACACCAAGAATATGATTGTGTTTGGAAAAAGGGTCTTTAAAGATGTCATCAAGAATTTCTGAGACGAGAAGATTGTCCTGGATTATCTGGATGGGCCCCATGTGTCATCACAAGTGCCAGACTGCCTGCTTGCCTCTGCGTGAGCCCTTCCATCAGTCCTTCCTTCCTTCTTCCCTCTCTCCTTCCTTCCCTCCCTCCCTTCTGTCCCTCCCTCCCTTCTTTCCTCCAGCCCTTCCTTCCTTCTTTTATTCTCCCCCCCACCCCTATGCTGGGCATTGAACCAGGACACTACATATACTAAACACACATTGTACCACTGAGTAAGAGCCCAACCCAAAGTGTCCTTTCAAGAGAAAGGCAAAGGAACAGCCTCCAGAGAGAGCCTTGGTATCTAGGTTGAACACTTTGGGATGAGATCCATCTGAATTCTCCCTAAACCCAAAGGCAAGTGTCTTTATAGGAGACAGAGGAAAAGATACAGACAAAACAATGAGAAGACAAAAGCAGAGATTAGGTTTCCGAAGCCACAAGCCAAGCAAAGTTTAAAGTCACCGAAAGGCAGAAGATTCAAGGACAGTGCAAATCCTTAAGTCTCCAGAGGAAGACAAGCCTGCTGACACCTTGATTTTAGACTTCTGGCCTCCAGCAGTAAGATCGTAAACACAAAACAATGCGGCCAGGAGTGTAGTTCGGAACTCTTGCTTAGTGAGCTCAGCTCAAGGCCCCAGCTTTGGCCCTCAGCATTGCTACATAAGCAAACAGAGAATAAATCCCCGGTATAAGCCACTTACACTGCAGTACTTTATTTTGGCAGCCCTGTGAAACTAATATGCCTATCTCCTTAATTTATCACACATCATCCTTCCTCTCCTGCTTTCTACCAGAGCCATACAAAATCACTTATGCAAAAATGCAAACTTTGGGAAAGCAGCATCTTGTCTGCCTGAGCCACTGGAGTATTAATACCACAAGATTAGCATAGTGCCAGGTACATGCTAGATGCCCAATACATATTTCTAAAGTAATGAATGAGTCGTACTAATGCTGTGTCATGCCTCTACATCATTGGAGGTGCTGCTCTCTGCCTAGAAAGCCCTCTTATCTCTTTCCCTTGAAAGCAACTCTATCCTTCAAATTACTCAAACATCACCTGTTCTCTCTGTGCCTTTTCCTACCACACATATTAATCTCTCTCCCTTTACACTAATTCAGTTCTATGTAACTGCTCTAGTACAGCATGTCTTATACTGCACTCTAATTGTACGGGGCTTTTTGGAAGGCTTTTTTTCTTTTTTCTTTTTTTCTGAGATAGCATCTCACTATGTAGCCCAGGCTGGCCTGAAACTCACATACTTATATATTTATGTCTGTTTCTTTTCTGAAGAGCCTGGGGGTTTCCAGAGGGCAAGAGCTGTTTGCGATTTACAATGTTTATGTCCTCACGGAGCACAGCTACATATGTAGAGCATCTTCCTGTCTCATTTATTCCAGCACTGAAGGGCAACTTAAAACACGGTAAATTTTACTGAGCTGGGGGCTGAAGAGGAGCCCACGCATTTCAGAGTTCATGTGCTCTGTCTCAACTGTTTCCAAATGGCCTTTGAACTCTTGGAGAGAACCTGAGGACTGCAGCATCCTGGGGACGGTATTGTTTAATTAAACAGAGACTCAAGTCACCAGCGTCTGGCTCAGGCTGGGCCTCTGGGACCTGAGCAGGCAACATTTCATCATTAGGAGGAAAGGAGATGACAAACTCTTTCCTGAAAAAACCCAGCAGGCAGTCAGAATTTCTGGATGTGGATAAATAAAGCCATTATTTCCAAATACATATCCTAGGCAGCACTGAATGCATTCCCGTATCACAGGCGCTACTAAATTTAGAACTGGCAGTTTGAGTCATATGCTGATTCCTAAAGAGAAAAACTAAATTCAAGAGGAAAAAACGAAGTAAAATATGAAAATAAAAATGCAATCTTAGTCCATAAGAGCAAGCTGTCAGAGAGGGGAGGGGGGAGTTTCCTGCACAGCATTTCAGTTAGAGGGATCTCCAAGCACCGAGGGCAGAGCCCTGCTGAGCAGCATGGGCGGCCCCTGGGGAGGTCGGGGGACCACTGCAGGGCCTCAGGGTAGCACTGGAGAGGCAGGGGTAGATTCTGCATTTGAGCAGTACAGTAGAGCCACCCAGGGCACAGTGCTGTCCCCTCAGGCTCCCTGTGGCCCTCGCTTGTCCTACAGTGAAGGCATGTCACTCTCATTTCACAAGAGCCTGGAGATCTTATGTGATTGACCCAGTCATGCTGTTAGTGAGCAGGAGAGTGGACACTGAATAAACCTATTACTTTACGGTAGTTTTAATGTACAGAAAACTTGGAGAGACAGAACTGAGTCCCCAAATATCCCTTCCCCATTTGCCCCATTGTTCACATCTTAGCTCACCCTCACGACAAAGGGACTGACACTGCCTGGCACTAGTAACTAAATGCCACACTTGCTTTAGATTTCCCCAACGCCCATTTCCTGCTCCAGGGTTCCCTCCAGGGTACAACTACCAACCCCCCAACTACTGCCTGTAGTTGTCATATCTCCTTAAGCTCTTTGGCCTGTTAGAATATCTCCGATTTTCTGTTTTTGATGACCTTGACAGTTCTGAATGCCAACGGATATTTTGTAGGATGTCTCTCAATTTTCTGATGCTCTATTATGGCTGGACTGGGATTAGGGCTTTGGGGGAAGAAATGCATAGAGGAGTAGTACCCTCTGACCACATCATATTAAAGCTACGTACATACTACCATCACCATAATTACTTACAGATGGAACCTGCCCTCTTGGCCAGCTTAGTTTGCCACTTAGTTCTCCACTGTAAAGTCACCCCACTCCTTCTCCTCCCACAAATCCTCATTCAGGCTCTGCTCTTTGAAAGCAAGTGAGGAAGAGCTGAGGCAGAGCTAGAAGAATGGGGAGGATCTAAGGTGTTGAAGGATATTTCAGGCAGAGAGAACTGAAAGGTAGTGAGTGCAGGGCTTGGAATAATATACTGGCAAGTGGGAAGAGAAGGTCGGGAAGGTGCTAAGTCCAAACCGAGTAGTATTCTCCAGCCCAGCAGAGGGACCATCTCCCCTGTCTTGCTCGGGATACTGGGGTGCTGCTCAGACTGCAGCAAGTGCTACTGTGCTCATGCCGACTTCCAGCCTCCTCGCTCCCCACACACTCACACTTCCTGAAGCACTGTGGAGCACCACATTCAGGAGCCATTCTCCTTTCTTTCCTAGCAGAGAGGCCAAACTTCATTCAGGGTAGTCACATACCCAGCCAAAAGCTTGATTTCCCAGTCTTCATTCCAGTCAAGTGTGGCTACGTAGCTCACTTCTGGTCAGTGAATTATATGTACATGGACTCTGTTGAATGCCATTCAGGAAAAGCGCCTTAAAAGGGCCTCTTTTGGTCCTTTTTCCTTTCAACCTGTTTCCAGCCTACAACTCTACTAGCCAACCATGGTTGTGAGAAAACCTGTAGGGATAGTAAAATAGGGAAGTGGAAATAACTGAGGTCCATGACAGTTATGCTGGACTGTCACTTCAATTGGCTCCAGAGCTGCTCAGAAGATCAGTAAAGACACTCTGATCTGTCTGGGTGGGTCATGAGGCAGGACCTTGGTCACGTGGCTCCTGGCCTCTTCCTCCCTGGTGCTGCTCCTCTGCTCTGGTTTCCTGGTTGTAGTGAGGTAAGCAGCTTTGCTCTTCCACATCCGTCCACCACAGTGTCCTGCCTTGGACCCTTGGGAGGGGAGGGGAAGGAAGGACAAAGGAAAGGGAGGGGGCACCTGAAAGCCCCTGGGTTATGGGATAAAGACAGCATTCCCACTGTTTATCATTATATATAGTCCCTTTACCTACATAACCTTCACTAAGGCCAGGCAAAGCATCTTTTCCCAGGAGGTCAGGCCACAGACAGGGATAACATATCTAGAAGGCGTTGGAGACAGAGGCTGAGGCTGTGCACCACATTAAACCTTTCCTCCTTTGACTTACAGGTGTCAGGCACTTTGTCTAGCAACAGAGAAGCTTAATAATACAGAGTCCTTGATATCACATATGGGACTGTGTTAGTCTGCTCAGAGTGCCACAACCAAATACCACACACTGGGTGGCTGAAAACACAGAAATCAGTTTTCTCACAGCTCTAGAAGCTTAAAGTCCAAGATCAAGGTTTCACAGGGGTTGGTTTGGGGAGACAGGCTTCTCTTTCTGGCTTGAAGATAGCTGCCTTCTTACTGTGTTCCTTGATAGCCTTTTCTCTATGCCCATATGGGGGTGAGGTGTGAGAGTGGGGGTGTGATCTTGGGGTGTCTCTTCCTCTTCTTATACAGATACTGGTCCTATCAGATGAAGGTTCTACTTTGATGGGCTCTCTTACTTAATCTTTTCTTCCGATAGACCCTGTCTCCAAAGGAGGGTCATATGAGGGGTTAGGACTTCGACTTATTAACTCTTGGTGGTAATGGGGGCAGCAATGCAGCCCACAACACTAGGGAAAACTAACTTCTACCTTGTTTAAGCCATTATTATAGCTGATATCTGTCACTAGATGTGCATACAGTTCCTTAATGATGGACTCCCATCTTCTTCCTTGATGGTCTTCTGAGCAGGAAATCCAAAGGGAAGTAAGTATTAAAGAAAGGTGCTGCTTTTACTCTTGATCTACTGATACCCTTTATTCATTCAACTGATAACCATTTAGTGAACTTTACTGCATTCTAGATAATGGGCAATGTACTGGGGATACTACTCTAAATAAACATGGCCCTTGCCTTCTAGAAACTTACAGTCTTTACTTCACTCAAATTCTCCTCTCCAGATGGCATTCCTGTAACATAGTAAATAAATGGAAATGGAAATTCAAAAGCATAGAAAGGAGTAATGTCCATATGCCAGCCCATGAAGTTTACATGTGTGTTGTGACCGAGCAGCCAAATTGGCTCTTGAGGACCCACACTTTTCTGTGCATATGTACTTCACTAACTCTGCTTAATAAAACTTGCCTATGTCTCTTAAAAGCAACAACAACAGGGCCGGGGAGTTAGCTCAGTGGTTCCGGCGCCTGTCTTGCAAGCGCAAGGACCCGGGTTCGATTCCCCGGTAACCACATAACGATACTGGGTGTGGAGACCCACACCCAGCAGCAACCAGTACCACATACCACAGTGCCGGGCGTGGTGGCTCACGCCTGTAATCCCAGCACTCAGGAGGCAAAGGCAGGAGGATTGTGATGTGAGTTTAAGGCTGAGCTGAGGGCCAGCCTGAACCACAAAGTGAGACCCTGTCTCAAAAAACCTAAAAAAAAAAAAAAAAAAAAGCAACAACAACAGCAAAAACAAAAACAAACAAAAACTCAAACGAGCTTTGAAACTTCCTAGCAACCATGGCCAAAAAGCAAAGGATGTGACTTGTTATCTGCTTAAAAGAGAATGAATTCCAATCAGTCATAGAAATTGAATGTAACCCTTTCCATTTCAGAACAAACTCCCCAGTGCTTGAGTGTCTTAGAAAGCATCACTTTTTGGTGAAATTTTAACTGATGAGTTCTTGTTTATATGCCATAAATAACACATTCAGCCCTCGCCTCTCTGGGTGTCCTCCTCCCTTGTTAAACGCTGAGGGCTCTCCCCATCTGTAAAATGGCGGTGAGGAAACAAGTCATATGCACGGTTCTCTAGTTCTTATTTTCTCATCCAACAACGCGAGAAGGTTCACTCTGGTACAGGGTTTCAGCGATCATTTCAACATGGTACTGAGAAAGAGAATGGGAGAAACCAGAAAGTTCTGAAGCTTGGATGACAGGTGAATAATTTTAAGAAAAAAGAACAGCGAGAAGGTAGGACCTCTGGGAAGGACCTTTCTCTGGGAAAGGCCAGGGTAGGTGGAAAGATGAAAATGAATTAGTACGATTCACCACAGAGCTCCTTGCTTCAGTGTCTCACTATGGATTTGAATCCCAGCTCTGGTACTGTACTGCTCACTGGTTCTGTCATTTGGGGGTGTTAACACTTGAGAGCCTGTTTGCTCACACAGATGATAGCTACATAACAAGGTCTTTCAAGGCATAATAACAATAATAACCACTTATATATAAAGGCCTTATGTATTACACACTGGACATGAATTTTATCATATAATCTATACTATACACTAGATGCTACTACAGGATTCAGAAACTGTTAGCTTCTCCCCAAAGCTATCCCAATGTCCTCTGATATTCTGGGAAAGAATGTACTAGTCCATAGAAGGCTCTGATAGATCTGTCCTCTGCAAAGCAGCTCACACCCATGGGTGCTCACACCCATTTTGGATTTTTTTTTTTTGGTGGTACCAGGGATCAAACTCAGGACCTTGTGCTTCCAAGGTAGGTGTGGTACCACCTCAGCTAAATCCCCAGCCTGACACCCACTTTGGAAACATCTGCAATGTTGAAAGTTCACTGCAGTGCTTTCAGACCTGTAAGTTGTTCCAATGGGAATGGTCTCAAAGGAAACCTTTCCAAGGGCCCTTTATGACCTCTGTCTGTATTGGAAGACAGATGATGAACTGGAGGCTACTCAAAATACGCTGGTCAGCCTGGAAGGAGGGATGCATGGAAAACTCGTGTTTAATGGGTTCAGTTACAGCACAATATGGAAAAATTTCTGGAGCCAGTGTGCAACTCATGGGTGGGGAGGGGAGGGGAAGGAAGGACAAAGGAAAAGGAGGGGGCACCTGAAAGCCCCTGGGTTATGGGATAAAGACAGCATTCCCACTGTTTATCATTATATATAGTCCCTTTACCTACATAACCTTCACTAAGGCCAGGCAAAGCATCTTCTCCCAGGAGGTCAGGCCACAGACAGGGATAACATATCTAGAAGGCGTTGGAGACAGATCTGAATCCAGCTAACATTCTCTCTTCTGCACCACGCTGCCTTTGACTCACACACTTGCTGGGTGATTGGATCTGAAAATGCTGAAAACAATTTTCAAGCCTAAGATTCAAGTCTCATGATAGGACACGGAGAATAGGAAGGTCAGACGTCCATCTCTGTGAAGGTCATGTGGGTCAATCCAAGCCTCGGAAGCACTCTGCACACCGGAGGGCTGAGGGGCAACTGGGAGAACCTAGATCAGAACTAGAGCCAGTACCAGGGCAAAGCTCCCTGGGCCACAGATATCTGTGGTGGCTGGAGAGGGAGCTGCCAGCCGATAGGACACACAGCCAGCTCCAAACACAGCTGTGGAGGTATTTCTCCCCACAGTGCAGCTCCATATCCCGCCAGAGCAATCCTGAACAGGGTGAGGAAGGGGACAGAACAGAAGAAGGGCTAGAGATGGGCGAAGCGGCTGCGAAGTCTGCAGCTTCTGCTCAGACCCGGCCTGTTTGTCCTCCTGGGGAAGCAGGAGCACAGCACTCAGATCTGCGGCACACCTCACAACTGCCCCCGGTGCCCTTGGACGGCTTCTGGAGCCACTCTCTCCTCTTCACTGACCTCCCCACCTTCACTGAATCTGGCCTTCCAGGGAAACATGGATTTGGGAATGATCCTCAGGTTAAACTTCGCATCACAAGCAATCAGAGAACAAAGATATCAGGCTCAAGAGACAGGGCAGGAGAATCAGTCTTTCCTGATGCCAGCTATTGATCAGCATGCCCCCTCCACCCGACATCAACTCCACTTTTTCTCCACTGGACAAAGATGGAGACTTGCTGACAATAATTTTGTTTCAAAAGCAGGAAAGCTTTTTGTAGGAGAGCTGTTTATAAACACTATTTTAAAAGAAAACACAGAAATGTTATAATGTTATAATTATAATTATATAATAATTATAGTAGTATACAATTATATTGATATAATTATTATATAATAATATATAATAAATATATATTATATATAAATATCTTATAATATTTACATTATTATATAATTATAATGTTAAAATGTTATAATGTTCTTCAAGATTAATGAGATAAGCCTTGCTGTGATATAGAAAGAAGTGGCGGGTTCCTGGACACACGGGACTTGAATCCGCATGGACTGTGTCGCCGGTAGTCATGTGACAGGTGGACCTGAGGTCCCCCTTGTCCACTTCTGTCCTGCCATGACTCCCTGGGCAAGGAAGCCAGTGACTTGACACAGTTTGATTCTACAAAGTGTGCGTCACAATCTCTTTCCACTAATCTGCAGATTCTTATAGCACTGCTTCTTTTAGTACCTCCCTTGGCGTGTGAGCTGGGACTGTGAGCGTGAGGCTCTCCGGGTCTGGCAGTGGATGCCATGCCAGGAGGCCCCAAGAGTTCTGCGCTGGGCCACGCTGATGGTGCGGCCTGCAGGCTGGCAGGAGGCAGCTGCCGCACTCCACAGCCGTGGCTGTCACCTGCTCGCTTCGAGTGGAGGATCCGCCACTTATTTTAGGTCCTTATAAATAATACATTTTGTCATCTTGATTCTTCAAGGCTATTTTTTCCTCTTTTGGAAAACCACTTTTACTCTATGAGACAAGAGCTGTTCATAAATCAAGAGAAGTAAAGTGACCGAAGCCTGAGTTCTAACTCCAGAAGTGGGCAGCCCTGAACCTGATTAGGCAGAGAAGAAACACACTTCGTCTAAGAAGAAGATCGTATTTTAAAGATGAAAATCCTCCCTAAAATTCCTGATCTCTGACCCCCAAAGTCCTCGTTTATAAGCCACAAATAACACATCCCGTCAGTCCTCCCCTCTCTGGTGACCTCCTCCCTTGTTAAATGCTGAGGGCTCTTCCCATCTGTAAAATGGGGTTGAGGGAACAAGTCGTCTACAGTTACTCAAGGCCTAAGGTCAAACACACTATTTGAGCTCACCTTTAACTGTTCTTGTCACTTTCTCTTGATGTAAAAAAAAAAAATCCTAATATAGTTTAAAACCACTTAGGGAGAAAACTATGTAAACCAAGCCCTTCTTCAAAAAAAGCAATGTTTTGAATTCAAAGGTTTATGTTTTGGCTTATAGTGTGTTACTATTTAGACCACAAATGACTGCTACACTCTCATGTGCTCAGTAATAGGGCTTTTGGAAGGTGATTGGATCAGAGGAGCAACAGGGCTGGAGGTGATGTTAGGAGACTGGGCCTGTTCAGAGAGGTCACTGCAGGGTGGGCCCTGGAGGGGCTGAGCTCCTCCCTGGCTCCTCCCTCCTCCCTCTGCTTCCCAGCCACCATGATGTAGGCAACTTTCCTCCACCCAGGTCCTTCCACCATGCTGTTGCTGCCTCTAAGCCAGCTGACTATGGACCAAAACCTCCATAAACTTCCTCCCTAAAGCCCAAACAAACCTCGCATCTGTAAGTTGTGGATGTCAGGTATTCAGTCTCAACTACAAGAAAGTGATGAAAACAGAGTACAAAAGTAGATTTTAGTAGGTTGAAGAAGAAAAAAAGCCAAAAGCATAAATTCTCTGAGATGGGTTTGATGGAGAGAAGAGAGAAAAATAGAGGAAAAAAATCAATGGAATGAAAGAGGAACGTCAGTGACAAAGTCTGGAAAAGGAGCTTCCTTTCTTGGAAAAGTCCTAGGCTCCAGGGCCAGTTCCTTGGGTGACAACTTTCCTGACAGCCCCAGAGAGAACTGGTTCCTGCTTTCACCATCAAAACACTGATCCCACACTCCTGCCCACCCTGGAGCAAATGCTTCTCATATCACATTGGACATTTTCATATTGATCTCCAAGCCCTCGAGGTCGGAGACCACATCATATCTATCTCTGCTGCCTCAGCCTGGCACTGAGCCCTGGCGCATCACAGGCTCTTAGTGCAGAATACTGACTGAATGCACGAGGCCGGGGGCACTGAAGAGATAGGTTGGTTAGAGGCTTTCACCAGGGCTGACCTTTTCCCAGGGGTATTCACTCACATATTCATCCAGTCAATAAACATTTTTCAAGTGTGAGCTGTCTGCCCTTTTTTTAAATAGTGTATTTTAGTTTGAAAACTGTTTCAAAGTCTCTAGATTACAAGTCTGTTAACTTTAATAATACAATAATATAAACTTGCAGCATTTTTCCAAAATGCTTTTCTATTTTCAAGATATAATTGCCTCGTTTTCACACAATGAACAAAGGAAAAAAAAAATTAAGTGATCTAAGGCAGAATTTCAAACTTTAGGCAGCTAAGAATCACTCGAGGAACTTAAAAAACACTAATTTCTAGCCCTTTCCTCTGGAGGTTCTGATCTAATACATGGACCAAGACAGGCCCGGGATCTGTATGTGAATGTCCCAAGGCGAGTCTGGGACTGGTCTGAGCACCTGAGGCCCAGCCCGGTGCCCCTCCCACCCCAAGCCGAGCACATGACCTACTGTGGAGCGAGGTGTGGGGTGACTGACTGAGGGCTCTGCTTCTAAGCCTAGAGTTCTGAGATAGGAGGCCAGCCCGGCCGGGGACCCAGAGCCAGGTATCCAGAGCCAGGTACACGCAGGTGATGATGGCAGTTCCAAGTTCCCATGTGTAAAAACATGAAGCCAAAATAGAGGCTGGTAAATGGATCGTGTTTCTGAGGCCAAGGGACCTGTCAGGAACAAGAGGGTCGACAACTACAGATTAAAGAGACATGCAATTTGGGAACTAATGAAGGTAAGGTAATTGATATGTTTATTTTGGATTTGTGCCCTCTCTTTGAATGAGTATAGCAAACAGAACCCAGTGGGGCAGTTCAGTTAAGAGCCACACTGGAGACAGTACGGGTGACCCCTCCTGCCTGCTCCCACCAGACCCCTGTGTGTTCTTGCTTCTGACTGGACCCCTGTGTGTCACCCCACAGCCCAAGTCTGAACTTGTGACTTCCCAAGTTAGCTTTCATCAGAACTAGCAAAGCCTTGTCCCAGATGCCCCTCACTCTTGCCAGCCCTCTTTTCTCCATCTACCTCCCCAAGAAAGCCTCGTTCACCCTCCTGGGATGACCACAGTATAAATGGCCACTGTATTTGAAGCCAGAAGAGCTGGTTAAGACTCTGCACCACCACATATTAGCTGTTTGGCTTTAGTTTAGTAATTCTCTTTTTGAGATTGTCTTTTTGTATAAGTAGAGTAAGAGATGAATCAGATCCAAATCTGTTTCAGCGCTAGGACTTCACATCACATCGTGCCTAAAAACTATTGCTTACAGAATTAAATATATAAATACCTGACACGTCTAAAGAGGAGTCCCACTGTGATGATCTGGCCCCAGCTTTACTAAGCATTAGTCACCCTACTGAATGAAGTATCCCCATTTTCTAAACATGCCTGGCAATTTTGCTTTTGCTGTGATTTTATGATAGAAACTCTGCTACACTTCTTTTCAACATGTATGACCCCTACATTTTTCAATGTCCAAACCACAGAAAGCTCCTATAGATTTTAATTTCATTCCCCTAGCCTAAAAACAAGCTCTTCCCCTCGGACCCCTCTAGTACTTTTCCTGGTTGGTATCAAAATGCCCTCTGGCCTGGTTCACACAGCCTACTGTCAGCTCATTGAGCCAAGGCCTGTATGTATCTCCTACTTATTTAGCACAGGGTCCTGTTCAGAGAAAAGTTGGACAAGAAAGTGTTGTGAAAAAGAGAATGTGCTACTCTGCTTTCTGTTGCTGTGACAAAATGCCAAAGAGAACCAACTTGGAGGAAAGGATTTATTTGGGCTCTGGGTTCTGAAGTTTCAGCCTGGCCCCTGATGGCTCCATTGCTTTGGACATGAGGCAAAGCAGAAACATCACAGTTAAAGGGTATGGTGGAGGAAAGCCACTACCCCTCATGGCAGCCAGGAAGGAGGGAGGGATCAGTTTATCAGATGGTAGTACCCACATTCAGGGTGGGCCCCCACCTCACCCACTGTTAGTCTGCTTCCCGTGCCAAACATACCCAGAAGTGTGCTTTACTAATTTCTGAGGCCTCTCTCAATCCAATCAACTTGACATTCAAGATTAACCATTACAGAAGATGATCCTGTTTTCATCAGATCCTGAATTTAAGTGACAGCCAAAGTAGAAAAGGTCACATACTGAGTCTTGCAAAAGAAGCAATACAAATTCCAGTTGCAGTGAACAACTTTTCCTGGAAATCACTTTCCAAGAGGTAGGCCATAAAAAAAAAGCCACCAAGGTTGGCAAAATAGCATGCATATTGCTCATGAAGGCCTGTGTTCTGGTCTGCACCTCGAAGTCCCCCCGAAGCCTCATGCAGTCATAGGCAGGGCTTTGCAGGGGTGGCTGGATCTGCAGTATGATCAAAGGTATGTGATTACTGAATTAGTCCACTGGTTGTCTTTGCATGGCTCTGGGTAGGATTAAGGGTGCCCCTCCTGGGTGTGAGTGCTACCCACCTTCAGAGCATGTAGCTGGCTAACACAGAAGAGACAGAAAGAGGGTCCCTGCTTGTCACCTGTCTGCTGCCTTCTGCCTGTATGAACTGTTTCTCCTCTTCGATGCCCTTCTGCTGTGCCACCCTGCCTTGAAGCCAGCCATCTATGAACTGAGATCTCTATAAAATGTGAGCCAATGAAAACCTTTCTTCCTTTATTTTAGATGTCAGGTGTTTTGTCTCAGCAGTGACATACGTAACTAAGAGGGCCTGAGATGATTCTTGTTTCCAAAACTAGGTTGGGGTGAGTTGTTCTTGGGGTTGGGAGCTGACCAGGAGTGTCAGTGCCACAGCGCACATTTCACAGTCACAGCAGCTCAGCCTGAATGCTGAGCACGATAGGGTTTCAGCGAGAGGCAGATTCAGACCTGTAGGACTGTCTGGGAGAATTTTCCCGCCTGGACACTGCTAGCCTTGGATGAGGATGCCTCAGCTTATCTCTGTCCACCTGGTCACAGCTAAATGTGTATACGTTTTATCTCCCAGACTAGATTGTCAGTTCCTGCCTGAAAGGATCTGAATCTTGTTCTTCTTCTACTTCCCTCCTCCTTAGCACAAAGCTCTGCTCATAGCAGATGTCAATAAATATTCTCTGGATGGATGCTCAAATGCAGATCAAATTGACTCAAATATCAATTAAAATCTCCAGTCAGGAAGACAAGATTTAATTCATTTTTTTCCTACCAAAAGGACAATCTTGCTGTTTAATGTAACCTAATACATTTTCTTCACAACTCTGAGACAGATGCAGGCTCTGTTTTTAGAAACCATATCTGACTTTAATGTACTGCTTGATTTTGATATTTTATTCTGATTAAACCTGAGGCATATCAGAAGTGATCAACTGGTTTGCTCTGAACCATTCAGTGCATCATGCTGGTGTGATCAGCCCTTTCCACCTCCAGGTCTTGGCTCTCATTGCTCCCTCTGCCTGGCCTGTTCTTGCCTTGGTGTTTCATTTGAGATCTTCTAAGGTCTGAATGGTCCCCACAAAGGATATGCTGGAAACCTAAACCCCAATGCAGCAATGCTGGGAGGTGTTTAGACCATGAGGGCTTCAGCCTGATGGCCTTAAGGCCAATTACAATAGAGGCAGAGGCTATGAGGTCGGTCCCTGGCCCCCTCGCCTTTGCTTTGCCTCTCCACCAGGCGTGAGGAGGCAAGATGTTCCCTTGCCAGGTCTTCATTATATATATCTAGTCTCTATACTCAGTTATGAAAGTGCGAGACAGACAGACAGACAGACAATATCTCAGCTCAAGAGGTCTCTTCTTCAGGAAGTCCTTGCCCGACGATTCTATCCAAAGAACAATTTCCAGTCACTGCATCCTAGAGCCCTCTTTATTTCATGGCACTAAAAATCCAAAGCTATCTTCCTGATTTACTTCTTTACACTTTAACTACTCACAACTGAATGTGAGCTGTGTCAGAGTTTCAGGAATGACAAGACCCATCTGGTCTCTTCACAGCCATACCTGTGTGTACTGCAGGGCCCACCTAAGAGAAACTATTAAATAAATAAATGTTTATTGATACAGAAATGGCTACATTTCTCAAGATCTCCAATATGGGTCTCTTGATTTGTCCCACGACCTGTGACACAGTCATTTTAGACACTAAATCACACACACTGTGGAGCCTAACACCAGGGGTCAGAGCTGAGGTGCTAGGTCAGTCCCATTCATGGCTTTTCAGGAAACACAATGTACATGAAAGAGTCCAAGCAAAATGTAAAAAGAAAGGGATGATTCTGCATTTTCCTTAGGACAAAGTCTAAGGAAAAGGGGAGAACTGGAGAGCGGAGAGCGGGGGGTGGGCGTTAGCACTCCGGGACGCAGCACGGGCAGGCAGGAGTGTGCCGAGGCAGCTGGGGAGGGGTGTCCGCAGAGCTGCGTGGGACTCAGCAGGCGCTGTGTGGAGGAGCTCAGGAGAGAGGTGTGAAGCAGCCTCCGGGGTGTGCTTCGGAGAAGGCTACGGAGAGGACCTGAGCATGACTTCAGCTTCTAAATGTGTTCCGTGGACAGCTGGAGACTAAAGTCAGGACACCAGCCTTGACCGAGCACCTCCTCTGGGCCAGGCTCACATTGTACATTATCTCGCTCCATCCTACCCATCATTTTCTCAGAGAGAGATTAATGCTCTTGTATTATAGAGGAACTCAGGCTCAGGGGAAGTTACTTTAATACTCTGAATTTCAGGATATGCATCTGCAAGACAGACAATAATAAATTCATAAATACGCCTGTGTAGGTTTAATATGAGAATCCAATGAGATACAGTATAGACCACTTACCACCAGACCAGGAGTTTGGGAAATTTTACTGTTATTATTAACATTAATAACCACATAGACTATTAATAATGAGCTTGCCCAAGGTCACACAGCCCATGAATGCTATAGATAGGGTGTAAAGGCTGGATGGTGCTTTTGCCATGTAAAATTTGCCCTTGGTGCAGCAGGACCTGCCAGTAAGTAGCTGTGTGCCCTCAGACCGAGTACTGCATCTTGCTCAGCCACGTTCTCTTAGTCTGAATTAAGAGGCTGAGAATCTCCACTACAGGGCCCACAGGCATGATGGGTAGGGAACACAACTGGTAAGTGTGAATTTTCATTGACACAACTAGTAAATCTGAGTTTTCATCGTGTGTACAGAAGGGATCTGTGATGGTTCCAGATAGAGACAGTGCTTTCAGGGTGACAGAGGGTAGTGGGCGGTGACACAAAATCAGAACTTCACTTGGGCTGCCAGAGGATTTTGCAGGCAAGTGGCCTCTAGTTTATAATGACTATGCCAGCCCCAATAAAAGGCTAGTCTCTGTCTTGCTAACGCTCCCAGGAAAATAAAAACTGCACAAAATCTCCAGCGGCACAGAAATGTGCTTCAAGATTTTGTCTAACACATTAGAAAAATAATTCCTCATAAAATCAGCTTTAGGAAAGAGCTGACACATGAAAGGGACACAGCCAAATCTTTCCAAGAGTCAGATTGCAAGCAACATGCCACCCTCGGCACCTGAGAGGATTTCTCAGTAATGAAGACCACGTTCTTTGAGGGAAATTTAAACTGGGTGGGCTGTTTGCTAACAGGGTGTGAGTCCTCAGAAATAGGACAGTGTGTCCCAGCCACCGCGGGCTGCCAAGGAGTTGACACGTGCCTTGCATTTGTGCTCTGGGGAGGCACGAATGTTCTCCTGCATGGAGTATGCATGTGGACTCGAGCCACGCAGACTCCACAGAACTGCCAGCTGATCAGAAGCACCACAAGCGTCTCTCCCAACACCCTGGGCCGCTGACTGAAAGGCTTAACTCATGTGATCCCTGTACAACCTTCAAGGACCTGCAAGGTATTACGAGCCTGGTTTACAGACTGGGAGAAGGAGGTTCATAGAGCAACTTGCTCAAGCCATGTAGCTACAGGGCAGCTAAGATTGAGCCCAGCCCCTCTGCCTTCAAGGACACATGGACTGTCGGCAGATGTGCCTCAGGCAGAGACATACTCCTCAAGAAGGAAAGAATCTTAGGGTTAGGACTCTCAGTCCAGCAGCCCACCGAGGTGATGTTCCTCCCTCCTGACCCCAGCTCATCAGCCTCTGCAGGGACACCTAACAACCGCCATCTTCCCCACTTGTAAGGAGACCTCCATTCCACTAACAAGGAATGAATGGCACCTTCCCCTGAATACCTAAATTGGCATAAATATTTTTACCCTCACTGCACTGCACTGTAAATGTACTAAAGGACTTTAAAAAGGTGCTCATGTTCCCTTTCAAGATGGTAATCACTGCTCTGAATTCATGTGGCTTTGAGTTTAGCTTTTCACCAGACAAATGTTCTCAGGACAAGTATCTGTCCACATGGGTAGTCACAGATCCTAGCGCATGGTGCCAGGGCTAAATGAGTTCTCCTTTGCCCAGGCCTCTCCCTGCCTGCTGACCCAGCTGTCCTTGGCTATTCTGTGGGAGGACACAAAGCTGGACCTGACACTTCTCCCACCCTCACTGGCTCACCTGGACACAAAAAGATGTTTTTAGGCAACAAATCAGAGAATATGACATGGGGGAGGGAACTCAGTGCCCAGATGAGTCTCGTTCAAAGAAGAGAACCGCCATTGATGTTACTGTCTAGGGGACTCTGGGACAGAGAGGCCTCTGGGGACATCTGTAGAGGGAGCCCCTGGCAAACCAACCCTTTGTATTCAAGGACGTGTCCGCTTGATGAAAGTCAGCAGCTCAGCATCCTGCGGGTTTACTATTCAAAGAAAGGGCAGCATCCTGCTTGGCTTCACTAACATCAGGGACAGCAATGCCAGACGGGATCTGAGAGGCGTCACTCCCAAAGAACCGGGGGTCCTCTCACCTGATATCACGCCTACCACTTGTAATGTACATTAATATCAAATACTTAATTAACTGGCCAATACAGCACACATATGAAACACAAATATTCCACCCCTTGATGTGAATAAAACATCTCAGCCTGTATCAATATCTGAGTTGTTTTCCCTAGAGATGCAGATTCTGTCCCTGGACTGTTCATATACCTTCTCCCGCGATACCTCTGACTTCCCCTGTGGATACCTCTCCAGGATATTCTGGAAAGAAGAACTAGGAGGTGTGTGAAGTAAACCTCGAGTCCTCAGGCAAATTGGACCAAGCAGGCCTGACCCCAGAATCCAGATCTGGGTCAGGTACCCAAAGTCATTCCAGGACCATTACGTGCTGCCCTTGGTCCTGAAGCACGGAATGTTTATCCTCGGGTGTCTAAAAGGCACCTCATGTACAGTGTGTCCAAATCCTAATGAAGATCTTTCTATTCAAACTTGGTCACCTTGCACATTTTCTTACACAGGGCTACAATCTACTCATGCATCTGGCAACCTGGGGTTTGTCTTTCATGTCCTCCGTTTCCTCACAGCTTTGTCTAACCCATCATCAAGTCTCCCAATTTTTTCCAATCATGTCTTTCTTTTTCTCTCCAGCATCACTATCCTATCCCTGCCTCACCCTGATTCTTCCCCAGACTAACACAAAAACTTCCTCTTAACCAGCCTACACAAACACACTCTTACATCCTTCAGCCATGCTCAAGGCCATGGAGCACTTGGTGTTTTGTTTTGTTTTTAGACAGGGTCTGGCTTTGTAGTTGAGGCTGGTCCTGAGCTCACTGTGCAGCCCAGGCTAACCTTAAACTCACAGTAATCCTCCTCCCTCTGCCTCCCAAGGGGTTACAGGCATGAGCCACTATGCCCTACACTGTGGTATGTGGTACTGATTGCTGGTGAGCGTGAGTACCACACCTGGCATTAATATATGTAGTTACTGGGATAGAACTGGGCCTTTGTGCTAGTAAGCAGGCACTGGAACCACTGAGCTAAATCCCTGGCCTAGCACTTGGTGTTTTGTAAACACCAAACTGAGCTCAGTACTCTCCAGAGTGTCTCACACACAGACCCATGTCTGCTCCAAAGCCCGCAGTGTCACCATGAACTTACAATAAAGACGGAAAAATCCTCATCAAGGCCTAGCAAGGCCTACCGAGCTGGCCTTCCTCCCCAGCTTCTCCTCGACACTCAAGTCACACTGACCTCCTTGGTTCTCTTCAAGCACGAAGGTGTCTCATTCATAGGCTGCATCAGTCCATACAAACAGGAAGCCCTCTGCACTCTACCTACTCCCTGCTCCTCACTGCTCCTAGGGACCTTTAGCTCTCAGCTCAGGGTCACTTCCTCAGTTCTATGACCTGATGGCAGTCAGGACCCCTGTTGTACAGTATCCTTGTCTCTTTCTTTCCCAGCATTTCTCCTACTTTGTAATTTCTTGTGACTGGTGTGCCTATTTTAATGGTATCTGATTTCCCCATAAGATTACCAAAGGCAGGGATTCTTGAAGGAAAGAATCATGTCTGTTTTATCATTATAGCATCTCCAGCTTTCAGCACAAGGCCTGAGACATAGCTGGTCAAAAAAATCTGAATAAATAAACTGCAGCTCTTCTCTGAGCTTATTTCAACAAACCATACCAGGTCTTCTTCTAATACCATCCCTGACATTCTTAGGGATCTGCCTCAGACTAATAGAAACATAATTTTTGGCCACCTCTCTTTATTCCCCTCACAGCCACTGAAGTGACCTATCTTCTACAGACGACAAGACCACAGCATGGCCACACTATAGTTTGGATCTGGAATGCACCCAAGGCCTATCTGTTAAAGGCCAACTCAAAACATAGGCCCCAGTCAGTGCTACTGGAAGGTGGTGGGACTTTGAAGATGCAGGGCTTGGAGTGAAGAAGTTAGGTTACTGGGAGGGATATGTGTGCCCTTCCCGGTAGTTCTGAGACACTAGCTCCTCCATCTCTCTGCTTCCTGACTGCTATGTGGTAAGCACCTTTACCTAATCAAAGTTACTACCTTATCTAATTATAGACATCACTGTATCTTCTCACCACGGTGTGCTATTGGCCCAAAAGTAATGGTGCCACTGGACCATGGACTGAAATCAAAAGCCAAAATAAACCTTTTCTCCTTTAAAACTGATTACCTCAAATGTCTTTTCTTTTTTTTTTTTTTTTTTTTTTTTTTTTTTTTTTTTTTTAAGACAGGTCTTGCTTTGTGGTTCAGGCTGGCCCTGAGCTCAGCCTCAAACTCACATCACAGCAATCCTCCTGCCTCTGCCTCCCGAGTGCTGGGATGATAGGCGTGAGCCACCACGCCAGGGACTGTGGTATGTGGTACTGACTGCTACTGGGGTGAGTCTCCATGCCCAGTATTGTTATATGGTTACTAAGGATCAAACTGGGTCCTTGAACTTGCAAGACAGGCACCAGAACCATTGAGCTAAATCCCTGACCCTCAAATGTCTTTTCATAGTAATGGAGAGCTAACAACCACACTGTCTTCATCCACACAGTTACATTTACTGAGGATTTACTTACCACGCCATAGGCACTATGCTGAGCACCATGCTTGTGGTATCCTTTTCATCCTCACGTTACCAGAACAAACACATTACTAGCCCTAGTTTTCCAGTAAAGAAACAGACACAGAAACGACTGCTGATGTAGTAGGGCCTGGATTTGGACCCTGGCTGAACTTTAATGTCTACGGTCTTCATCAAAAAACACTGCCTAAAACCAGGTTATTGATGCCTCCTCATTGTGATGTCCTAAGGATTCAAGCATAGTTGCTTAGTTCATTCAAGCATAGTTGTGGTTGTGGCGCTGGAGGCCTTATGGGGAGGGTGAAGCACTTGCCATTTTGCTCAAAAGAAAACTAATGCCCTACAAGGGTTGAAACAGCTGGACTTGGTGTGAAAATGAGACTTCCATAAAAGCATCATACTGCGGCAGTTCCAACACGGAGTGTATAGAGATGGGTTGTTATAAAACTAACGCAAAAATCTCCAGTCTTGGGAATAAGCAATTCACAGAGAATCTGGATTTCTCATGGCAAGCTCAGACATTAGGCCTGCATGGGGAAGCCAAACTTAAAATAGTTCTCTGAAATTGTTTTGCTATTTCTCTTTTTGCCTCCCTGTCACACACAGTTACCGACTGAATACATCACACTTGGAAGCAGGAAATCTTGTTTGAATTCTGATGTTCACAGGATTGAGCAAGCAGGGATCCATTAAAGTGACCGGGCCTCAGACACAAGTTTCAACATTCCAGGAAGCCGGGAGATGACAATGGACTTGACTGTCATTCTCTGTGTCTTGGCTTCAGGATAATCCATTCTTTTAAGTCTATTTCTCTCCCTTTCCTGTTTTTTTTTTTTTTTTTAGGTTTTCTGAGACAGGGTCTCACTTTGTAGTTCAGGCTGGCCCTGAGCTCAGCCTCCAACTCACATCACAGCAATCCTCCTGCCTCTGCCTCCTGAGTTCTGGGATTACAGGTGTGAGCCACCACACCCAGCACTGTGGTATGTGGGGCTGATTGCTGCTGGGCGTGAGTCTCCACACCCAGTATGGTATGTGGTTACCAGGGATGGAATCTGGTCTCTTGCGCTTGCAAGACAGGCATTCGAACCACTGAGCTAAACCCCCGGCCCCTCTCTCCCTTTCCTGTTAATCACATTGATTGGGTTAGAAAGTAAATAAGATATTTTGAGTCCTTAACTGTACATCAAGCACTTTAATACCCACAGCCTCATGAAGTAAGCCAATCCCAACAACAATCTTGAGCAACAGGTGTTGTGATCCTTATTTTACAAAGAAACTGCAGTTCAAACAGATTAAATGACTTAGGGTAAATTCCCACAGAGACAGAGGTGAAGTCAAGACTCAAACCCTGTTTTGTTAGGTCCCCAAATCTACTCTTTCCATTCTAAATCAGGAGAGCTTCAGTGACAGCGAGGTGGCTGCCCGTTGGTTCCTCCTTCCACTGCCCTCTGCTGACTGAGCACGTGCACTATGCCGGGGATGGCAAGGGATGTAGCAGGCACAGTCACGGGTAAGATGTGCCCCTGCCGCTGAGGCATTCACAGTCTAGCAGGGTGGGGAGGCTTCTGGGAAAAGAGGTCAAGAGAAAATCAGAACACTGAACAAGAGAGAGAAGGCAGAGGGTCTCGAATCCTCAGAACAAGAAACGTTCTCAGAAGACACTACTCTAAATGTTGCTGCAGCATATGGATCACTTGGAGGATTAGACTTCTAAGCACCCAGTATTCCCAGTTCTAATTATCCCAGAAAACTAGCTAGAACCAATCCAAAACCCAGTGGCTAAAACCCGTGATCCAACCCCTTCATTCTGCAGGTGTAAGAGCAGAGAGGCAGAAAAGGAAGCGGCTGGTCCTTCACATAGGACTCATAGCTTCAGACACAGCTACAGTCAAGTGACTTGAAGCCACTGTCTCTTTCCACCAAAAATTAGATTTTTCTGGGCATGGTGGCACACACCAAGCTGGCTGGAGGCTCCAGCAGAAGGACAGTGAATTCAAGATGAGCCTGGGCAATTTAGTGAGAACCTGTCTCAAAAAAATGGGGATGTGATTTGGTAGTAGAGAGCTTGCCTAAAGGCCCTTGGTTCAATTCCCAGTACTATAAAATAAATACATACATATATACATTTGGTTTATGTAGTATATGTAATTTGTAAGTACATGTATGACATATTTTATGTACAGAGGATTAGGTTCTTCTTTAAGGTTCTTCATTAATGTCTACTGAAAAATGTTTTACAAAAGTAAAATAAGTCAATTGAGAAGACTAACTTTATAGTTGGAAACACAATAGATGGAAGTTTTCATACAGTATTCTCATCCTCTTTCTCAGGTGTTCACTGTTGGGCAGAAGACTTTATTAATCAAGGACAGTGTTTTGAGGGGGTGGTGCCTGCATTATGACCACAAAAGGCAACAAATAAGCACTTTAGTACTTGCCAAGGCTCTGTTACACATTTTCCTCCACCCAGAGTGCAGATGTCCTGGGCCTTCTGCTCCCAAGTCCTGCACTCAATCCCCTGCCTGCTAAGAACATCAGAGAATCTTCTGTTGCCCCATCTCCCCGCACTAGGCTCTCTGCATTGCCTACAGAGGAGACAGGCAAGACCAGGAGATGCGGAGCCTCTGAGGGTGCAGGGAAGCAGGTCCTCTGTGAGCTCCAGGGCCTCTCCTCCATGGTTGTATTACAGTTTCACTGTGGTTTCCTCTGCATTTGTTTGGGAACTTTATCAGCAAACCCTACATGCTCTGCCTCGATCCCACATCCATCTTTTTGGTGACTGAGTATCTTGGTTACTTTCTTGGTGCTGGGAAGAAATACCTGACACCCACAAATGAAAGGAGGAAAGGTTTATTTTGGTGCACAGTTTGTAGAGATTTCAGCCCAGTTGCTCGGCTCCATGGTAGGACGGCATGGCAGAGGAGAAAGGGTTCATGGCAAGGTGGGCAGGAAGCAGGGCAGGATGAAGGCAGGAGGAGAGAGAGAAACTGCTCCCACCCATGCCCAGAGACCCACCTCTTTCCACCAAGCTTCACCTTCAACCTCACGCCCAGCTGTAAACCCACCAGTGGCCAAACCCACACGCACGGCCCAGCACGTTCCAAAGGCCCATCCATGAGCACCGGAGGCTTTGGGGGACATCTGGATAGAAGCCATGATGGCAAGGCTCTGTTACACATTTTCCTCCATGCATCATAGCATCAGGAACCTTGAGCTGGCTCCCTAAGGCTCCACTGGCCCACCCCACTCCCTTCTTTTTGCAAGCTGGAGTCCCTGGATGCGAAGCCACAAGCATGGTTAGAGAGGTCTCTGTTAGAGAGGTTAGTGGGATGACTGTGGAGAGCTCACTATGAAGACAGGCCTCTCTGGAGAAGCTGTGCTGAGGAGCAGGAGCCATGTCAGAACTGCAGTGAAACCTCAGAGCAGACGACTGGCCTCCCCATTCTGGCCCTGTCCCTGACAGACTGGGCAAAGGACACCCTTCTTTTAGCTCCATTTTCCCCACGTGTAAGAGAAGAAATCAGGTTAGCTTGAGTCTATGGTTTCCATCCAGATTCTGAAATTTGAGACTTCTGAGTTTTTTTCCTCTTTGGCCTCATATACAAATGACTAAGAGAAACAATATGACTCAAATGTTTATGATCCAGCACAGTACAGCTGTGGTAGAAGAAACTGGCCAATCCTATTCCTTTTCTACTTGATTAATAATAAGTAAACTAAGGCTCAGATGAAAACTATAAGTTCTAGGAGGCTAAGAAGTCTCTTATTTACCGCCTACCTGGCATACTGGCAAAATGTTTGTTGAATGAGTGAATAAATATCCTTCCTCCAAAGTTATCCAGCTGCGCTCAGGGAAAATGCCCTCACTCCTTGCCTAGAGGGAGAAAGCAGATGAGACAGAAGTATCAGGCTGCTTCTGGCCCCTGAAGGGATGGTGCGCTCCAGCTGGAGAGCCAAAACAGAGCCAGGAACAAATTCTCAAGGCTGGTGGTGCCAGCGGCGCTTGGCCATAAAGTGGATTTCTACTAGAGTCCTCCGTGCTGTGCACAGTGAATCACAATGTGTCAATTTCTGCATTCTGTTAACAAGTTTGGATCTGTGTGCACATTGCCAACGAGAGCCCTGCAATTTGTCACAGATCTACACTTAGTATGTGGCACAGCCCGTGGGGCAGAGGGTTCTGAAGCACCCAATGCCCCCAGGTTATCAGGTGCTTGGTTTGAATTTGGCAGCTACTGGTACTGGGCTCAGTGATCAGGCAGCAGGGTGTGGGATGGACTGTCTCCTCCCTGGGAAAGGGCCTGTGTTGTGGGCACCATTCATATACTGACTCAGAGACATCCAAAAGCAAAAGGCCATCTTTGTACTCCCTTTTCTGAAGTAATGAGTAAAATGAGACAAAGGCAGACTGGAACTTATTTATTTATTCTCTTTATGGAGTTTACTGGCCTTGGAATTTCACAGGATTCGGAATCAGGCTCTACTCTACAAGACCTGTGTGATCCCCAGGAATCTCAATTTTCCTGCAGGCCTTTTACCACATTAGCAAAAGTGAGAGTGGTATCCAGCAGGTAGAGATATTTCCAAGATTAAATGAGATCATGGGTTCAAACCCAGAACGCTGCTGGCCTGCAGTGGGTGGTACACATGAGCCACGCTAGAGGGATCCAAAGCTCCTAAGGAAGACAGGGCCATGACCCCCAAAGGCAAACCCAGAAAAGACCCTTCCTGTCTCAGATGCGTGTGTTCCACCCGCCCCAGGAGTTCCTCGGTCCTGGTCAGCACTCTGGTTGAAGAGGTGTACAGCCCACCGTCCTCACCGCTGCACGGCCTACTGAGAAGTGAGGCAGCATCCTGGCGAGAGGGGACGCTGCCGGTTCTCAGGCCGCACCGCTACAGCCCTGACCTACTTTCTTACTAAAAATAGCCCTTCTTAGGTCACTGCCACAAATTGAATTCCGCTGCTTCACTGCACCCTCTAAGCAGGTGGGTGGGCGCCAGGGCACATTTGGTGCCTTGCTGCCCACCAAGGACGCTGATCCCTCGCGCCTGACAGAGCGCTGGGAGTGTCTGCACACGGCAAGGCTGGCCCTGCAGGATGCCTGTTTGGTGGACAGAGTGGGCAGCCAGGGAGATTCTGGTTCAGCTCTGAAGTCTGAAAGAACTGAAGAGAAATAGAGGTGCCACTGCATCCTTGCTATTTGACCTGGGGAAAGCTATGCATTTTCTTTGCCACAGTTTTCTCCTCTCTACAATGGGGATAATAAAACTGATATAAAATGCTATATAAAATCAGTCCTAGGCAAAGAGGTGCTCAAGGATGAAACTGGTGTGGTCATTCTCCATATCTGGCCTGCTGCTCCCCACAGCCTCTTTGCTGAAGACTCTCAGGAAGGGTTGACAAGGACGGAGAGCAAGGCCAGAAGGCGGGGGACGCGGCTCAGGGGCAGAGTGCTTGCCTAGCACGCGTGAGGCCTCTCAGTGCAAATGAGACAGAACAAAGAATATAGAGATTATAAGCTGAAACGGCCTCCGAGGGACTTAGACCAAAGGCTCTCAGATGTGGCTGAACATCCCAAAATCCATGGTGGCTTGTAGCCATAGCAACTTAGGTCTCTACCCAAGGGAATGGGATTCAAGAAGTCTTTGTGACACCAGAAAATGTGCACTCAATAAGCCCTCCAGGTGGTTTTGATGCACTCCCAGGAGTGAAGAAGGCTGGTCACTTCATTAAAATAAATGCAGGAATGAATTTTTTTTTCTTCCAATGTAAGTATAATGCATGGCTGTTAGAAAATATACAGAAAACATGGAAAGGCAAAAAATAAAAGTAAAATATAAAAATTCAGTCAACAACTTTCATGTGCCTCTTATATGTCAGGACTTATACTCAGCACTGGGAATTTGGTTGCCATACATTTCCAGTCCTTAAGAAGTGCTCAGTCTGCATGCAGAGACAGAAGACTATAATACGATCTATTGTGTCAGGGCCGGGTAACACACAGCAGAAGAGGAAGGAAGGGGCAACTGAAACTCCTAAGAAGGCAGCAAAGTCTATACAGGTAAACCAGGTGAGTAGGGAGGGAAGGCATTTCAGGAAGAATGAGCAGGACATTCAAAATCATGCAGAGGTGAAAGTTACTTACTAGGGAAATGTTCTTAAGGTCACCATAGTGAGGGCATATCCAATAGTAAACAGTGGCATAAAGGCAGCTATTCCAAATAGCTGAATGAAGCCAGATCACAAGGGCTTGGGTAACATCCTTAATACTGCATGCATTGAGGAGCATGAGCCTTCTCAATACTTTTTCATAAGTGGCCCTGTGTCTTCATTTTCAGATCAATGCTATTACTCCATAATGCAATGTTACTTAGTAAACACTACAAATTAGTCAAACCGATGGGCCAGAATTTATCCAGCCTCAAATGCTGTACATGTAGGTACCAGTACCAGTACCACATACCACAGTGCCGGGCGTGGTGGCTCACGCCTGTAATCCCAGCACTCGGGAGGCAGAGGCAGGAGGATTGTGATGTGAGTTTGAGGCTGAGCTGAGGGCCAGCCTGAACCACAAAGCGACATGTAGGTAGCTCCTAATTTTAATAAGGTATAAAACCATTATGATGAACATCTTTAACCATACAGTTTTTCCACATTTTTCTCCTCTCTTCCCTCCTTTCATCCTTTCTTTCCTCCCTCCATCCTTCTCTCTCCAGTGTTGGGGGTTGAATCCAGGGCCTTGTGGATCAGGCAAGTGCTTTACTACTCAGCTACATCCCCAGCCCAGCTTCTACCACATTTATAATAATCCCTTAGAACAGAATCTCAGGATATGAATAAACAGATGAAAATGAAGGGACATCTTCAAGGGTGTTATTAACAGCTCTAAAAGCTGTTCTAAAAACAGTACAATTGTGTATACAGATGAAGATGTAAGACCCAAAGTGGTGATATGATGCATCCAAATCACACTG
>PVIR01013526.1:0-15012 GCA_004026965.1 Petromus typicus
ATCACAACTCCGAACCTGAAACTATACTATAAAGCCACTGTGATAAAAACTGCGTGGTACTGGCAAAGTAACAAACCCGAGGATCAATGGAGTAGACTAGAAGATCCAGAAACTACTCCAGATACACTGAGCCACCTCATCTTTGACAAAGGAGCCAAAAATCCTCAATGGAGGAAAGAGAGCCTCTTAACAAATGGTGCTGGAAAAAACTAGGTTTTAACTTGCCAAAGGCTAAAACTAGATCTAACTCTTTCACCGTGTACCAAGCTAAAATCAAAGTGGATAAGAGACCTAAATATTAAAACAGACACTCTAAACCTACTGCAAAACAGGTTAGGTAAAACTCTTGAAGACATTGGCTTAGGGAAAGACTTCATGAACAAAACTTCTATAGCATAGGAATTGGCTGAGGAAATCAACAAATGGGACCTCATTCTTTTAAAAAGCTTCTGCACAGCAAAGGAAACCACCAACCGTGCAAACAGGCAACCAACAATGTGGGAAAAAATCTTTACCAGCTGTTCCTCAGATAAAGGGCTACTATCTAGAACATATAAAGAGCTCAAAAAAATCAGCCCACCCAAATTTAATGACCCAATTCAAAAATGGGCATCTGAAATGAATATGTATTTTTCAGAAGAAGAAGAGCAGCTAAGAAGCATATGAAGAAATGCTCAACATCATTAGTCATTCGAGAGATGCAGATGAAAACAACATTGAGATTTCATCTCACTCCACATAGAATGGCTGCCATTTCAGAACCAGCCAACGGCAAATGTTGGCGAGGCTGTGGAGAAGAAGGAACCCTTCTCCACTGTTGGTGGGACTGTAGACTCGTACAACCGCTGTGGAGATCAGTTTGGAGAATCCTCAAAAAGCTAGGATTGATGGTCCCATTTGACCCGGCCATTGCCCTGCTAGGTATATACACACAGAATTAAAAGATTCATATCACAGTGACATATGTGCACCCATGTTTATAGCAGCCCAATTCGTGATTGCTACATCTTGGAAACAACCCAAATGTCCATCTACTGGAGACTGGATTAAAAAGCTGTGGTTCTCTACAGAATGGAGTACTACTCTGCCATAAAAAATGATAAGTTTGAATCATTTCTACTTAAATGGACATACCTTGAGGATATCCTCATAAGTGAAATAAATAGGGCACAGGTATGTACATATCACATCTTTTCTCTGGTATGAGAAAATAAAGATGTAAATGAGTCCTAGCATTGTATGTTATATAATGTGAAATAGAAAATGCTCAATGTAAAATAGGGAGAAGGGGGAAAAATGATGAGATTGTAACAAAAAAGTAAGGAAACAAATTTTATGTATATGGCGGGGGTGGTAGGGTGGGTAGGGCTATGGGAAAAAATGAGAATTAAGTTGTGTCTTATACTGGTACAAATCCCCATTATGGACTGCAATCATGATGTGTATATTTAATGTACCAATAAAGATTAACAAAAAAAAAAAAAAAAGAAATGTTCAGCATCGTTAGTCAACTGAGAGATGAAGATGAAAACAACACTGAGACTTCACCTTACTCCAGAAAGAATGGTTGCTATCTCAAAATCAATGAACAACAAATGCTGGCAGAGCTTTGGGGGAGAAAGGAAACCTTCTCTACTACTGCTGAGAATATAGACTGGTGAAACCACTGTGGAAATACTTGTGGAGATTTTAAAAAGCTACAATTAGAGGCCCTATTTGATCCTGCCATTTACTTGCTAGGTACATACATGACAGAATTAAAAGAATCATACCACAGCGACATATGTGCTTCCATGTTTATAACAGTTCAGTTTGTAATACAAAATCTTGGAAACAGGTCAAATGCCCATCAGCTGCAGACTGGATAAAGATGATGTAGGGTTTTTTTTTTTTTTTTATAAAATAGGTATTACTCTAATAAAGAATGATAAATTTGAGTTCTTTATACTCAAATGGACATACCTTGAGGGTATACTCATAAGTCATAAGATACAGCTGTGTAAATATTGATAACCACATACCACAGTGCCAGATGTGGTTACTCACACCTGTAATTCCAGCATTCAGGTGACAGAGGCAGGAAGATTGCTGTGAGTTTGAGGTTGAGTTAAGGGCCATCCTGAACTACAAAGCAAGACCTTGTCTCAAATATAAATAAATAATAAATGTAATATATATGTAAATATATTACACATGTATAAATATATGTAATATACAAATAATAAATATATATATACTTCTCTAGTATGAGAAACTAAAGGTAAATGAAGTCCAGAATGTAGGATAGATATTATGAAACAGGAAGAAAATGTCCAAAGGGAAAACGGAAAAGAGGGTAGGAAAAAATAAAGAATGGAAAGAAAAAAATCAAAAGTAAAAACATACAAACAAAACTTCTATATATAGGGCATCAGGGTGCTAGTGTGGGTAGGGAAACGGCAAAATACGAGAATCAAGATATGTCAGGTACAGGTATAAATTTTTAGCATTGAATGTGATCATAATGTATATGTAAAATGTAACAATAAACCACTAAAAAATAATACTCATTTGGAGGATTATGAATAACTATAAAGTACTTCTGTGACCTTTGAAGTTATTAAAGTATGCACATTAGGATCTGAAATGAACAGATACTTTTCATAAGAAGAAGTAAAAGCAGCTAAGAAGTATATGAAGAAATGCTAAACATCATTGGTCATTCAAGAGACGCAGATGAAAACAACACTGAAATTTCATCTCACTCCACAAAGAATGGCTGCTATTTCAGAATTAGCCAGCAACAAATGTTGGCGAGGCTGCGGAGAAAAGGGAATCCTTCTCCAATATTGTTGGGAGTGTAGACTCATACAGTCTCTGTGGAAATCAGTGTGGAGATTTCTCAAAAAGCTAGGATTGGAGGTCCCATTTGAACGAGCATTGCTCTGCTAGGTATGTACACAAAAGAATTTAAAGATTCATATCGCAGCAACATATGTGTACCCATGTTTATAGCAGCTCAGTATATGACTGCTAAATCTTGGAAACAACTAAAATATCCTGCAACTGGAGAATGGATAAACATGTGGTTCTTTTATAGAATGTAGTATTACTCTGCCATTAAAAATAATAAGATTGAGCCATTCATACTCAAATGGATATACCTTGAGGACATCCTCATAAGTGAAATAAATAGGTTACAGATATGTAAATATTATATATTTTCTGGTATGAGAAAATGAAGTTGTAAATGAGTTGTAGTATGTACAGCTGATATTGGGAAACTGAAGATATTTAAAAGGAAAGAGGGTGTAGGGGTAAATAATGAGGGGAAAAAGAATGCGACAGTAATAAAGAAAAGAGGAAACAAAAATTATGTATACAGGAGGTGGGAGGTTGCAGGGTGGGGGGAAAGGGGAAAAAATGATAATCAAATCATGTCATATTCTGGTACAAACGCTCAATGCTGAATGTGATGATGATGTGTATTCATAATGTATCAATAAATATTTATTTTTTTAAAAAAGTATACACATTAGAGCCAAATGTCTTTGCTTCTAATATACCATACACATTCCACCATTTGCTACCTGTATGATCTTCCTATGCCTCAATTTTTTATGGGTAAATAAGGAATAATAGTATCTACCTCATGAATTTGTTATGAGGATTGAGTTAATACTTGTAAGCACAGATATATACTTAGCATATTATATCTCAGATGAGTATTTGTTAGTATTACTATCATATATTCTGGTTTAAATTTTGTTCCTCTAAAATTTATACACTGAAGGCCAATTTATAGGGACTGGACGTAGTCACCAGGGCCTAGTATCTGCAAAGACTGATACAGGATCTGTTGGAAATGATGTATATATTATAAAAGTGAAGTATGATTGTGGTTTTAGAATTCTATATATTTCTTAAAATCAAATTTTATAGTAAAGAAGAGCTTAGCTTTCTAGTATATAAATAACTTCTCCATAAAGTCATTAAAATAACTTGATGTCCTCTGTGTGTGTGTGTGTGTGTGTGTGTGTGTGTGTGTGTGTGTGTGTAGGTTTATCTCTCCTTTCTGTATTTTCATGGCTAGCAACATGGAAGTACAAATCAAGGAGAACAATGGAGAAAAAGCATTACAAAGAGAGCTACTGCCTTAGTACAATTAACATCTTTAACATCTCATTTTCTTTATATTAACAAGGGTACCTCTGGTCCTCCTCACGATAGAAACATTTTTCATGCTTGATTATGTGTGCTACTTTGTTGTTTTATAGTTCTTATCTAGGAGTAGGACTCATTGCCTAATATTTAGAGAGTACTCACTATATTTAATGTACAAGACACCACCATTTGAGAAAGGATTATTTACTCTGACAAATCTTATATGGGAAATGAGCAAAACTAAACTAGAAAAAAGTTTTCCATGCCCAAGTCATATGTTCATTACAAGAAGGAAAGACAAACTTCCTTTTAGAGTGGTTTGAGTTATAAACAGTCTCTGACGTGATTCCAATATAATCCAACACAAATGCTGTTGGATGCTCTGCCAATTCTGATGAGCACTGCAATAATCTACTCTACTGTTCAGGGAAAGACCCTTTGCCTTTCCAGACTTCATGAATTCCACACACAATTCTCACTCCCTGAAAATTGAGTCACTGAACTAGAACTTGCATCAGTTAAGCAAATTTCCTAAGAATCTCTGAAAACCCAGTTGGGTTCTTTTTTGGAACAAACATTTAAAGGTCAAAAAAAAAAAAAACCCACACAATTTAAATGCTCCGTTTCAGAACTGCTGGTCATCAGTGGCTGAAGTCTGTACCATTTCTCTAGTAGAGTTTAACAGAATTATTTCCATTTTTTTTTTAACTACTCTCTCATCTGTCAATACACAGCACTTTCTCCTACCAACTCAGCTGTCCTGAAGAATAGAGACCATGCACTTATTTACCTTCAAATATCCTGTTAAATTTTGCCCAGTTTTTAAAGACATTCAGAATGCTATCCCTCTCACAATATATTTCTATCATTATATATGATTTCTTACTTCTTTTATACCTGTTTGTAGATTGTACCTCTCTATATTTATTATGCCCTCCTTTGTTATGTAGTAATCTGTTAATCTTACTCCTCATTCATTATACAGGACACTTGTGACCCTAACTGATACTCTTTTGTCCTGTGTTCTTTATTTTGTCCCAACCTCCAGACCCAGCTAATATCAATCTCAGAATCAGAAAAGTTAAACAAAGCAAATAGTAATGATTATGCCATTTTTACTTAAAACTGCAACTTTCAAGTATAATGTCAATTTAAATAGCAGAAAGAATGACCTAACAAACTTCATCTGGTTTATTCATTTAGGAAGCAAGAAGTGTGTGTAGTCAGTGAAAGAAATTTTTCTGTACAAATTTTGCAGGCACTACATCCCTTTGCCAATGTCCCTTGGCCAGTTATCTACCAACTTCCTAATCTCTCATTTTTTTCAAGCGTCCACATTTGGAATGATTTTTATCACTCTGATCTCTGAAGTGCAAGGTAATGTGGCAAGGGTGAAAAGATACACCTAAATTATGTAGTTCAGCTGAGGGACTTCAGCATGCTGCTTGTCCTGAGTTTCAGATTCCTTACCATAAGTATAAAGACCAAAATAATGACCTCATATAGTTAGTAAAAAGCTTACATGGGAAAGTGTGTGTAAGGTACTCATTACAGTAAATGACATATTAAATGTATCAAAAATAAATTAAATCTATCAATTCAATTAAAACAATATTTACCAAGCATCCACTGAATGCCATGAACTAGCTTGTTCAGAAAACCTAACAATGACCTGGACAACCACAGGTTCTATTTTCAGAGAACTTCAATTCTCATGAAACTTACAGATAATTCCACATGCACATGGAACACATGTGACAAGTTTAGTAATGCAGAAGCACAGACAGAGTTCTTCCAGGATACAAATGAGGAATACCTATAAAATCAGAAGATGCACACTTCCAGTGTCCCAAACATTGCAGCCTAAGTTCTAAAGTGTAGTCCCTGAAAAATATGGTCATTATTTGCAATAAAATGCATTTGATTAGTCAGTGGTGCAATGCAAGATACAAGTAAATACAGAATTATCCTGTCTTCCAGATCACATCACTCTAGAATACATCTAGCAGAGTTTTCTGAGAAATAAATAAAATCTATACACAAATATCCATCCTTTAGATACATAGCAGAGACTGAGATAAAAATACATTCAGTACATGTGTCATGTATTTGCACGTTTTCCTATTTCTGGTACTAACACAACTCTGTGCGAAGAGAAAGGAATGAATTAGTAGTTTCTGCAAACCAGATGCTCTTATGGTGCTTCTTAAGCCTGTTTTCTTTATTTTCTAAAATAGCATGCTAATTTTAAAAGGCAGTAATAAAAGACACACAGGGTTATGAATGGAAAAGTTTCAAAGCTAACAAGGCAAATTTCACATTATTAATGGCCCCCGGGGAGAGATGAGAAGCTGGTACTCTACTTATCAACTAGGAACCTGTGTGCAGTTTTATACTTGGTTTATTTACAGTAACCTTGGCAGACCAAGAATGTCAGAGGAAGAAAAAAAGAACATGCATTTAGAGAAATGAAGCCTAATGGCTTCACTGCCCAACATGAATGACAGCAGCAACAGAGGGCCTTGAATCCAGTTCCAGGAGGACTGTGCTCAGTCTCCAGACAGAGTTGGCAAAGAGCTCCAGCAGGAAGGCACAAAGTCTCACTCCTCCCCAGACTGCTGCCCGCTGTACTCCTCCTAGCTCACTGTGCTTTGCTCAGCACCCAGAGCCTGGTGCAGGACATGTCCTGAGGCTTACTTCCCTATAGGTTAAATTCTCTACACCCTGCATAAGTACAACCTGAAATCACCCTGTTATTTTATTTAGATGCCCTTTTCTTTCCCTTCAATTCTGCTGAAATTCATTTAAAATCTATCTTGTTTTACAATCAAAATACTTTGAGTGTGTCTATCAGAAACTTGGCAAATGTACATAGTTACCATTATATTTCCATAAATAGCAGCACCCTCATATTTATTCCCATTTCTCTCACTTGGATTCTTTTTTGTTTAAATTTTACATTTATTAGTATTTTTATGTAATCACTTGGATTCTTTGCATGCGTGAGTAGAAGTAAATGAGAGACATGATCATGAGGCATAAGTTGTCCTCTAAATCATCAACTGGAAAATAATGAAAGTAAATATCATTCATTATTTAAATAATACAAAGAAAAATCATTAATTTCCTCTGCTTCTTAACAACTATAACATATAAGTACAGAATTATGAACTAACTATGCGGTGTCAACATAGGATCAGCTACAGCTGGGTCATACTGAATATTAAGTCTAAATGTTGTAAAAAAAAAAATCTTAAATTCTTCTAATTGATGGTCTAGTTCTTGATCAATGACAATAAAATGAAAATTTCACCCTAAAGGAATTAGCGTCTCCTCAAAGATCAATTGTGGCCAACCTGATGGAAGACTGATAAAATCCTAAATTCTAACTAATTAAGAGCTACATAAGATTGAATCTCAATTTCTTCCCCTGAAAAAAATACAATAAGATCTGCCTCTCATAGTTATGGAAAGGGTCATGTAAAGTTCATAGCTCACTGTGCACCTTATGGACCGTATATAAATGGTAGACATTATCATTATCACTCTGATTAATAAATACTCCATTAATAAATATTTCTGAACACCTGTTTATACAGAACAAAACAGAATTTCTCAACTGTATCCACAATTAATCTGACTACCATACACATGAGACAGAGAAAAGCCAATTCAGAAGCTAATAGACCTGGTCACCACATGCAGTTCTGTACATTTGGCTGCAAGCCTTGGGCTATTTACTACCACTCTTTCAACTTTGACAGTTGGAACTTTAAGTAGTCAATCTAAATTGTTCCTAATTCTCTAAAGGCTCACAGAAAGCCACTTTCATCAATCTGCTAGATTAAGCAGGGCCCATCTGTAACACTGAGAGACCTAATGTCTTGTGTCTGACCCTGTACTTAACTCTGTGATGAAATAACTAGATAATTCACTGGTGCTTCTGCAGGGAAGATGTGGTTACCGCACATGATATGTCTCCCTGGAGAGCTGCCAATGAGAACACTTGAACTCCTCAACTGCATCAAACCATATCCTCCAAGGCAACTAGACATCAAGTTAATTTATTTCTGCTGAAAGAAACAGTCTCACTGTATAATTGATTAAAAAACTATCTCTCGGAGGCCCAGAGCACTTGACTGATGCTATCAACTGAAACTATTCACTGAAGGCAGCTAGTATGGAAATAATTCTGATAAATAATCTCAAACACTGAAAATCAAGTGACTCTCCGTGGAGTGCCAGTGAGTAAAGGCCAGTGTAATTCTCTGCATTCAATTTACTCATCCAATGTCCTAGGAAGGTAAAATGCAACTGGCCAGGCCACTTTCACATCCCTCACTCTGCATCTCTCACCCAGCAGCTGCTGTAGGGCTTTCTCCCCTGGAAAGCCTGCTGCAGCTCTGTCCCAACACCACCTCACCACTTCCGCTATGCAAAACGTAATACTCTCCTTCATGCATGGTGTGCAGCACCACCTGTGATGCACCACCAACTACAACTTCACAGTCAAATGCTCTCAACAAAAATATTAGGAGCATTATTTAAATGGCTTTCCTCTAAACTCTATAATATAGTAATTTCCACAATGCAAATGGAAATACAGGCAAAAATCTGCCTTCTGGTACCTATCTCCTGACATTTCATGTCCCCTTCCAGAAACATGAGCTAAATGATTTATGAAACTCAATATAAAATGAAAATGAAGGACTGTGTTAAAAGTGATTGAGAATTTTAAGACAGTGATAGTAGGGTACTAAAACTAACCTTTGGGCCCTGTACAGCTGTAAGACATGGTACATTCAGCAAGTGTTCCTAAGCTTTAGATATCTCTACAGGTGTACCATATACTCTGATGTCTTCAACAACCATAAAGTTTGTCCCCTTTCCCAAAGCAACCTCTAGTAATTTTTGCAATTCTTTGCCTCCTCTACTGACATTTACTAGTCTCTTTTCTCAACTGTGCAAAGGCCAAGCTGTCAACAAGTTAATTCACCGGGCTCACAGTGCCTTCTGTTATCTGGGAAATCTAATCCTTGCCCTCTCACTCCAGCATGGCTTCCAAAGCCTTGGTTAATCCATTTTCTAACTGGCCAGGGGGACACTACATGTGTGGCCAGTGTGAATCCCAGTACTATATCTGTCAAAATCTGTGTATGTCATCTACTTAGAAATAGGACTTCACCATGAACAAAAATTAAGAATCTGAAGCAACTGAATAACAGTCTCTTTTCTTCAGATGATAGACACAACTTTTGAGTTTGCATTGCTTAAAACCAAGGACACTTCTGCAGGGTTAATGAATCTCTGTATTAGCAGAGGCTGCAGCCTGAATCAATAAACCGTAGCCTAAAAATAAAGCCACATGGACCTTTGGAACAGTGCTTGACTTAAAACAGACATAAGTGGAATATTCCTTAATTACTACTGTTTCACAATCCTTTGTGACCCCTTTTTGGAAGCATTTCTGATTCCCCAGGGTATTTCTAGGCATTGCCCTGCAGCAATTCAAATCTGCTCCCAATCTGCAGACAGCATCATTCATACTACTAAACAACCTCGGCACTTGGCAGAAATAAAAATAAAATAGTGAGAAATATATTATTAAGTACATTATTGTTTACCTTATCAGATATAAGCAGTGTTTTTTATGGCTAGAGATTTTTAGAAAAACTTAGGCAGTTTTCACTTGTCAAATTCAATTGAGCTCTGCTTTGTCATATACTTAGGTTGAATTACAACTTTAGAGTAATTCTCTTAGATTCTTTTGTCAAACAAACAAATGTTTTCAATAATAGTTATCATCCTCTGGTCAATTATCTTGTCAGGTATTTTACTATATTCTCAGAGTAAGCAGCATATACATTGTGTTTTTTCGAGAATGATACCCCAATTACATCATCTTAGTCATCTTAAAATAAATTTAAGAGCATGACATTCATTCACTTCAATGAAAGCCATGTGAATAACATTAAGCAGAGAGGGCCGGGGAGTTAGCTCAGTGGTTCCGCCGCCTGTCTTGCAAGCGCAAGGGCCTGGGTTCGATTCCTTGGTAACCACATACAATACTGGGGGGGAGACTCACACCCAGCAGCAATCAGTACCACATACCATGGCGCCGGGCGTGGTGGCTCACGCCTGTAATCCCAGCACTCGGGAGGCAGAGGCAGGAGGATTGCTGTGATTGAGTTTGAGGCTGAGCTCAGGGCCAGCTTGGACTACAAAGTTAGACCCTGTCTCAGAAAAAAAAAAAAAAAAAGAAAAGAAACTACCATTAAGCAGAGAGACCATGTCTCAATATGGAATATAATACAGCAATAATGGTGCTGAACTCATGTAACCAAAGAATATGTGCCCAGGTCTGTCTTGTAAGAAAAAATGAAAGACTAGCTATTCAAACACATATACAGAAGGTAAGACATACATGATTTATCAATTTTCATCAAGTAAAATAGAAAAAAAATATAACCTGTAGTAGAAGTGCACAAGATTCAGATTCGGAGGTTCAGAGGTAGCTTGAGCTCTACCAGGACTACCATGTGACTTGGGGCAATGCTTAAGAGATCAGTTTCTTTTTCAAATAAATGCAAGTTTTGAACTATCTTATCTAAATTTTCTTTAAATTATAAATTCCTGTGAAAGAACTTCTGTTTTAAGATGGGCTGGGGGTGGGTGGGGAAAGATGGGCTGGGGAAAAGCAGTCCCTGATACAAGTTCTTCCATTTCCTGCACAGGCAAACAACATTTAAATACTGTAAAAAAATCTCTCTTATTGCAAAAGTTGCCTTAACAAACCTGATCAGCCAGGTATATGGCAAGAAAACTATTTGCAATGTAAATTTCACATGTCTACTTACTTCTGCCTATTTACCTGGAGATGTAATAAAATAGGAAATTTTCCTAATGATTGTTATAGGTGGGAGATTAAAAAATGCCCTTTTTCTAAATTACTATATTGGGAATTTTTTAATACAGCTAAATAAGTTTTGTGTAGATGTTGTTTTTGTAGTATTTTAACACACCTTTGGTATAAACCTGCTTAATTTTTTAAAGAAAAACTAACCTATCTTGGTTCCTCTTCTATTTTTTTCTTCTTTTCTCAGCCTCATCTATAAAATCAGATAATTTCTACTGGCTAATTCTGTACATAGAGAATGTCTTATGTGGCTCTGTGCTTTTGGGATTATGCCTCTTAGAGTCAATCATTCTTCATTTTCCTTTGGATATGATTTTTGGGGAAAATTATTTCTTTCATGTAAAAATGTTCTAAGGATGCACTTTCTGTGTCTGAAAAAAATGTTTTATTTAACACACTAGTGTTAAAGTTGTTAAAGCAATTTCTAGCTATTTAAACTAGAGGAGAAAAATATGTATTTTTAATGGAAGTACTGTATACTAAGATACATTTGTGAAGTTTTTGAGACTGAAATTTTTAAATTCTTTGCCTTTTCTAAACATTATATTTGTTTATACCATCTTATTTGAATATCATGCTCTTCCAGAGGTTTTAAGATATAGCTTCATTATGCTACTACCTTATTTTCATATCAGAAAGACAAATATTTGCTCTGTGTTTTATTCTACTTCCCTATTTGACAGTTAACAAGTACTCCATTGTTCAAATACACCTGTGTTATGAAAATATATATTTGTGTAAATTATACTTACAAAACTTACTATTTCCAGATAAATGTCACTTCCACCTTATTCAAAGGTTGTAGAAAGGTTTCAGAAGAGAGAAAGGACTCTCTGTTAGGAAGGTATGAGGCAGCAGAAAATACAGAGTATAACACTTTTTCCCAAACTCCACTCCATAATGTTTTTGTAATTAAAAATCGGCTTAAAAGAAGAATAGGAGTATTTTTTTTTATTTTGAATTACTCTTTTTAGGAAAGGAATACATTGATTCATTAATTAAATATTTATTGAGCCACTACAAGAGTATCAAGATTATCTCTCCCTATGCACTTGAAGCCTGTGTGAGAAAAGTAAAAGAAAGGAGTGAGAAGGAATGCAGGGGACCCTTTAATTCTATACTCGTACAGACTCCATCTTCAAGCTAAGGCAGGTGCCTATTTCAACATTTCCTGTTCCCAGAGATCTGTTCTATAAGGATCATTTGTAAGGCAGAAAACGTGATCTTCTGCTGCTCTAAATCAAGTCAGGGATCCTTAAATAGCTATACCATTAGAGAAAGAACAGACAGGAAAACCTAGTCACCTACAAAGACTAATAACAGGAACCATGTTTATTTCAGCATACTATCGGGTCTGTGCTTTCCTGGTTTCTAACTTAAGTTTACCTTGCCTGTGTAGTTCAGGGACCCAAAGCCAAGATATTAACAAATCTCTCCTGGGATGGTTCTGCCGAGGCTTCCTGACAGAGTCCATGCAAACCTGTTTCAAAAGGATCATGGTCAACTTAGTTCTCAGATGACTCCATAGATTAAACAATGGAATGTACAAAAAAAAGCAAATAGACATAATCAGTCTAAATTAAACAACTGAGAACTGTCTCTTTTTTTTTCAAGAAAAGAATAACACTTTCCTATGTTAATGTTGTCTCAAGTATATGAGAGGGAAAAAGTAAGATTCTAGTTGATTCCTTGAAATCTGGTTGGGAAGAGAAAATAGAAGCCAAGTAGGGTCATAGCTTGGTACCTGGCTGCTTTGAAACTCAAACTTGATACTCAAAACATTTTGATGTGAAAACTTTGTCCTAGAGCTTGTGGCTTGTTTGATATTCAGGGCACAATGTAGAGCTTGTCAAAGTTCATTCCTCATGATTTGCTATCCTCTCTGGCCAAAACAATTTGTATTGTTTTGTACAGTACTAGTTTTTTGGTACTTGCTGTACTTCCCAGAGCCAGTTAATTAGTGGTGAGCTATCACTGTAAGTCCCGTGTTCCTTTTCAGTTCTAGACTGGAAGTCCAAATCCAGAGTGCATTACTGTATTAACCTTATGGTAGACCCAAGAGAATAGATTAGAACAGCTACTAAAAGAAATAAAGAATGACTGACAGAGACTAAACTTTACAAGATGATGGGGTCATGATTATAGTTAAAGGCCTCTCTGATTTGTACATACAGACAAAATTGATGGCTAGTTTTAACTACTATTTTGAAGTACATTTTGTGAGGTCAACAGAGGAAGGGACTCAGTTATCTAGTTTATATTGCCACACAAAGTGAGATTATTTCTACTTGGGAGTAAGGAAGAATGTGTAAGACTGGAAAATGGGTCTAGTTTTAGGGTTGAAGAGTTTTAGGACACACTTTTAATATGCTAACACAAAGCCTGTGATGAGGTTGTTTTTCAAAAATAACACATGAGAAGGGAATTGAGGCAGAAAGAGCAAAGAGGAAAGGCTTGTAGACACAGATCCAGCATTTATGGAAAACAGACTCCAATCTTTTACGGTGATACAAAATGCTGCCTGCAGGATACATTTCACTAAGAATTTATCTTGCTTCTAGAGTATTGCAAAATGTCACCTCATAAGGAAAAAGCAATAATTTTATAATACTAATAGAATGTACTGTAAATATTACCAAAAAACAAATCTTTCTATTTTCCCCTATCATATAGAAGATATAAATGCCAAACCTCATATTTATACCTGCTTATTGTATTTTGGGAAACTCATTTTAATTTTACTGTAAGAATATTAAATATTCTTTAACAATTAACATTTGAACTCATCACTTTGAACTTTCACAAAATGTGAAATATAAGAAAAGTGCTCAAGTAAGCTGATCTCAGTTTATCTGAAATATTTAGCCTATCAGAAAAAAAGAGCTTTTCAGGCTGCATCATCAAAGATAGAAATGATCTTTTCACCTGCCCTGAACCAACAGTTTTGAATGAGTGTGCTCCACATTGCTGTGACTCCATTAAGAAAACCTTTGCTATATTTACTTCAAGAAAACAAAAAATACTTAAAAATCTGCTACAAGCATCTACACCTTGTAATGCAACACTGCAACCACTGTCTCATACCTCCCCTTCCATTCCACTGCTGCTAAATCACTGCTGACACCAATTTTCACTCCACAGGTAGATATTCATACTTTTAAATAGGCTTTGAAACTTTCACTATTTAGGATATTATTTTCAAAATATTCCCGACAGCTTCTTGTATACAAATGATCAAGGGGAAATGAGAAAGGGGAAATCCTGGACTCTATCAAACAAATTCTTGGGTGTGATAAAAGGTTGATTATTACATGAAAAATTCCCTGGATCTAGCATTTCAGTGTTGGCACACCTAAGACAAGCAGTAACTAGTAAAAATGGATGATAACAGCAAAACAACCCAGACTGACTCAGATTTATAAATCCTGCTCTTTATTTCCTCCTTTGTTGCTACATCTACTGAATGTCTCACTTTATTTGCTTTTATAGTCTCATATTTATCATTGATTGGTATATTCAATTTCTTTAGGTTTGAACCTCAAAAAAATCATTAAATACAAATAAGGATAATTTCCACCTCACTGAGTTCCTAAATTTTTTTTTTATCCATCATGTACATTCTGTTCTTTCCACTCTTGTTCTAGCATTCCTAGCAATTATCCATTCCCACCACTCTCTTTCACACACACACACACACACACACACACACACACACTCTATACATACTATACATATGGTTGGATTAAGCACAAGACAATAGTATTAATTTAACAATCTCATCATATTCTCAAGTATTTGAAGTCACTGGAAACACTGTTCAGTTCAGATTTTAACAAACATGTTAACAGATTAAAAAATGGAGAGTGCAGGGGCCAGGGAGTTAGCTCAGTGGTTCCGGCGCCTGTCTTGCAAGCGCAAGGACCCGGGTTCGATTCCCCGGTAACCACATACCT
>PVIR01013526.1:23265-42385 GCA_004026965.1 Petromus typicus
ATCTTTTCTCTGGTATGAGAAAATGAAGATGTAAATGAGTCCTAGCATTGTATGTTATATATTGTGAAATAGAAAATGCTCAATGTAAAATAAGGTGAAAGGGGACAATGTTGAGATTGTAACAAAAAAGTAAGGAAACAAATTTTATGTATATGGGGGGGTGGTAGGGTGGGTAGGGCTATGGGAAAAAATGAGAAGTAAGTTGTGTCTTATACTGGTACAAATCCCCATTATGGAGTGCAATCATGATGTGTATATTTAATGTACCAATAAAGATTTAAAAAAAAAAAAGGGTAATCATGAATTCCCAACCCTAGGACCTGTGAGACTTTAGTTCTAGCCACAACTCCTAGAACAGCCAGAGCCTCTGGCCTGTGCGCGCCTCTAAAGAAGCAAATGTCCCAAAGTGCCTGCAAGTTCTTGTGTGATAGTGAGAATGAGGCAACGGTGGTGGGTCAAATAGATACTACAACCCAAAGCTGAGCATTTTAAATTAATTGAAGCAGCTGAGCTGTGCATTCCATCCAAGGAGAAATATGCTTTTGGGAAGCAACAAGTTCTTTGAGAGCAGCTTTCTTTTCCACTGCTGAATTCAATGACTAGTATCATCAGAGCTTGCATATTTTACTGCCTACCTCGTAGACCTACCATGAAGAAAAGATCAAGAAAAGGGAATTATCTTTTATGGAAAGTTACTTGGTAACAGCCAACAGCATTTTATATCTGCTTTACACTTGTGAACTTATTTTATTTTAATGGTAATTTTATAAAACAGACATTATTAGATTCAGTTTTTAAACAGTGAAAATGAAGTTTGGAGATTTTAAGTACAGTAAGACCAAAATCTATTAAGTATAGCACTGGGATTAGGACACAGGACTAGTAGACTCCAAACACTTTTTCCTTCTTCTGTCATCTCCTCACAACTCCTCAAAATGTCCCTATGTGTGACTGGTATTCATTGCCTATGGGCCCAAAAGAAAAGAGACTGAAAAACAAGAAATTCAATTAGGACAATTAGAGGATTAAGGGGACAAATGTGTTTAAAATAATTATCTGGGAGCACTGGATACTCGTGAGTCAACATGAAACTCATAAGATTCTTTTTAAAAATTCACATAAAAGTAAGTATCAAATTTCATTTTACAACTTGACCGCTAAACATAATTACTCTTCTAAACATGATGTCTTTCCATAAATCTTAGGAACTTTAGAGGAAAAAGAATGATCTTACCAATAATTTCCAACACCTAATTTTAAACTATCCAACAGTAACAACACTTCCCTCAATTTGTAGCTTTTATCCGTTACTAAATAATAGGAATGAGTGGAACAGATAGAAATGCAATAAATCTTGCCTACCATTTTCCTTCTCACTGTATGGGAAAGGTTATTTTAGGTTATTTTTTCTAAAGTTCTAATAATAGAAAATAATGAGTCAGGTATAATTTCATGGAAATGTTTTTTTCAAAAAAAAATCTTAACACAGCATACTGTTAAGCTTTAGTAGAGCACAAATGGTCTCCAAAGCTGACAGGATCCAGCTAATTTTGGAGAAAATAAAGGCCATTTTAAATTTTCCCTGTTCTGGGTTATTTCTGAAGCTCTTTAGCTGATCTTCCTTCATTGTGTTAGGATCCTGCTAATTCCAGTGGCTGTTCCCACAGCACTAACTTTTGGCTGACTCAGCAGAGCCAAGAGAAAGATTGTGCTCATATCCAGAGCCACTTTGACAATATTCAGCTGTAGTAAACAAGAAAATTAAAAACCCCAAGTGTCAATAAACACACATTATTTTTAAAAGGAAAATATAATTATTGGTCTATGAGAATAGACTTGCCAATTTTAATCTCATGAAACTTAATGACATAAAAGAAATGAGGCCTCAAAGCCAGCATTTCTCATGGGTATTTTTAAAATAGTAAATATCTTTATTTATACTGTTTATGTGAAAAGTAACTTGACACATTCCACTGTAATTACAATTAAAATTCTCAAAGTGCAAAATAAAGGAAATGAGAGTCTGAGATAATGGTAGATATAGCATTAATAAATTTAGTATAGGTAAAGAAAAAACACGCACTTAGCAAAAAATTTAAAATGCTAATAGATAAATGAGGAGACATTTTGTTGGTGACAGGAATACACCATGTGCAACCCTGTAAAGGTAATTTGGCAATTTGTACCAACAAACTCAAAACTGTGATCCATTTTCACCCATTTTCAAACTATTTGTAGTAATCTCCTAAGAAGTTACCCTGTGGGCATAAAAATCTTAAATATTTGGACACATTTGTATTTAGCATTGAAAAATGAGAAATAATCAGTGTGCTTTTTGAGAATAATTATCTAAACTATGGAATGCCCTATTGTTGAATGCTATATAGTCATTAAAATGATGCAACTATAAATAATCACAAATCTATACTTATAAATTTAATACTGTGCATGATTAAGACAATTCTGACACATGAAATGTCATACTACTTACTAGAATAGTATACACACAAAGTATATGCACACACAGTATGATTTTTTTTTTGGTTAAAACCACAGATATACATATGACAGAAAATTTATCTATTAAAACACTAATAGTAGAACGACAGAAGTAAGGATATGAACTATAGTTCATCTTTTTAATATTCATTTCAGTATATCCCATGTATATACTATTTATTATAATTGTAACAAAATTAAACCACTAAAAAATGTGAAAGATTTCTATTTATATTCAAAACCAGACACAAATGGAGCATAATTACATTTGGGAGTTATTTTCAAGGTAATATAGTTCTACTTGGCTTGGTAAAGTTTTGAGTGTATTTTACTATTTTCTGTTTCTTTTCAAAGCCTTACTTTGGAGGAAGTGTTACAGTGGGCCCAATCTTTTGAAAATTTGATGACTACAAAATGTGAGTATTAAGCATTGGCATCCTTGAATAACTAGCCAGGTTTACTTAGTTGGGGAAGGGATGCTGTACAGTGAATATAGGCTGTTCCTCTCAGCACCTTCTAAATGGCAACTGACATAGTTATAAAAAGAAAACCTGAAAATAGTTTCTCATGTCAGCCAATGTTATTTTCTCTGGTGTTAATTAAAACAACATTACTCACAGTGGGTATTTTTTTACCAGTATACGTATAAAATCTCTTGGAAAATATGCTGAAGTAGTGACACACTGAAATATACTGCCTTACCAGAGCCCCCTAAATTTAGTGTCTTCAAAAATTAATGATCTGCTGTTCTTAGTATTTTGAAACTAAGAATATATTTGAGTGTTTGTGTAGGACTCTTCAAAGTTTATCTGATTTAAGGGGGACCAGAAAAAGATTCTGATTTTTAAGTATCAACATTTAGATAATATAAATAAAAAATGACAGCAATGGATATGAGGAGGGAAATTCATAGGCTCAGTGCAGGAAAGATGAAGGATGATGTTTATTGGAGGGAAATGTCAACTGTGTTTGGAGTAGAAAACTGGCAGGTTGTAGAGACTGATAAAATCAAAAGAAAGGAATAGAACAAATGTAGCTAAATACTGAGAAAATTCTTACTTTTGCACTATTTAAAAAATGAAATTGGTTCCCACAGATGTTCGCTAAATTTTGCCAATAGACCTCTCTTTTTATTTAGGATTCATTTTAGCCTCCCTGTGAGGGTTTAATCTCTAAACATACAGAGAGCTCAGAGGAGAGTTCCCTGTACGACTTAGATGTTTCGATCAGTGGCTGCACAATGTAGTTACGCTGGGAAGGACATCCCCTTCAGGGCTTTGCTATACTCATAAGATACTATTTGCTCTCCCTAATTAAAGGCCCCTATTTGATATGGACACATTGTCCCTGCAAGACCCAAAGGGCACTGGTAGGAGAAGTGGATCCTTGATGATTTCCACTAAAACAGCTCAATCAGAAGTTGTGGCACATTATCCCTGGTCCCGCCCTGTCAGGATCTCGGGCACCCCCTGAGCTCCCACTTCCTATAGCAGGCCTTGTCAGTGAACACTTGGAATCCTGGGACATATGCAATTTCAGACTATCCCTTTTACTTTTGAGGTATTCTTCATAATTTTGTGGTCCAATTATCCAATATGACTGTGATTTTTTTAAAAATCTGCCTTTCAAGTAAATTTTAAGAAATTTAAGTGAAAGGAAAACACAAAAGCACATGTTTAGCCAATGATGTTACTTGTTTTTTCATCTACTGATAGTTTCCATCTCAGTCCCAACCCTCTGCAATACATGTTCACAGTGTTACCAGATTAATCTTCCCTTTGCAGTTTCACACTCACACTTTACTGTGCACCATTACTGACTGCACAGGCTGGACATAGAACCGCTAGTTCAGTTCCTGTTGCAGACCAGGCAGACAGAAGTGGGTATTTTTATTGGTAATAAAATGTTCATCTCTAAACAGCAATCTTTTATCTTTGCTCCATACCAAAAATTCAAAATCTCCATACTCAGGACTCCCTGCACTCTAACACAACACAGTCCAGTTATGATCTTTCACATAAAACACCCTCCACCACGGTGACTACTGCTCGATTTTGTGCTTGTACATCTGTAACTTTCTTGCTGTGGGTTTTTTGTGTCTCCATCTATTTATCTTTTAAGAGAACACCAAAATTCTACTTTTTCCATTAAGCCTTTGGAAATATTTTTTCTCCTTCTATTTTACCAGTGTCATGATTTATTCTGTTATTAATTGTAGTTAGCTTTTGTAATGGGGTTTTCCACAAGCAGCTTGCTCAGTAAATTATAAATTCCTTAAAAGTAAACACTTTCTATTCACTTTATATCCTCCTGAGATACTAAAATATGGTTTATACCTAGTGTGCATGTAATAAATGCAATACAAATGTTAGTAAGGAAAATCAAAATAATAGCATATATGTATATTTGTGTACTAGTAATAGAGACCTCATATGGAAGGAGAATAGAGTTAATAATTTGGTACCGATTTCAAACGGGTACTCATCTGGCTAGAATTAGCAATTTAAATATCTTGTCATAAGAAAAAGCAAAGGCTATGGAAAGGATTACAGCAGGCAGAAATCATATTGCTCTTCATAAAAGCCAGTTAAGAGGCCAGGAATTTAGCTCACTGTGTCCAGCGCCTGTCTTGCAAGCACAAGGGCCGGGATTCAGATCCTCTGGTAACCACATTCTATACTGGGCGTGGAAACTCACACCCAGCAGCAATCAGTACCACATATCACAGTGTTGGGCATGGTGTCTCTAGCCTGTAATTCGAGCACTTGGGAGGCAGAGGCAGGAGAAATGCTGTGATGTGAGTTTGAGGTTGAGCTCAGGGCCAGCCTGAACTACAAAGCAAGACCCTGTCTCAAAAAAAAAAAAAAAGCCAGCAAATATGCGTTAAAAATGTTAGAAATCAACATAACATGAAGTCCATAAGAAAACTGATAATTGCAGAGCAAAAATGGGATAAAGTAAATTACTCTATGGTCCAGCCAACCATAAAACAATACAAGTGCAGCTATTACATGTGCCAGAGGATAAAAATGTTTGTACAATAACAAGAATCCTAGTAAAAAGGACCCTTTAGGCTATTAGATGCAGAGGACTCTTTACATAGATTAAAATACTGATGCTAAGGATATCTACTTCAGAACTCTACAGGGGAGAGAATATATTATCTCTGCATCTCAAGAGATGAATAAAACTGATTTAGGTATTTGTTGGAAAGATATAAAGTAATAAACACCATAGCCAACACAATGCAATTAAATTCAGTATCATTATTGAAAAGAAGACTAAGAAAACCATCAATTTGAGAACACAATTATGGCAAAATGCAGACTTTAGTTCAAAATTAAGACTGTATAACTTACACACATTCTGGCTTCTGTCAATGATTTATTTTTTGATAAACAAGTATTTTAAAGTGTCAAAGATTTTTTAAAGTGCGCACCTTTCCTATTCAATAAATAGGAATTAAGCATTTACGTACCAGGCAATATGTATGAGGGGAAAATCCCAAGTACCAATGTAGCACATAAATACCACTGGAAAAAAAAATTCAAAACCCAAAAATCCCCTACAAAAGAGAAAAAAAATTCCCCAATGTGGTGCATTGTGGAATATACAAAATACAGATGAAGTTAAGTTCTGGTAGCACCCTGAATGAAATTCAAAGGCAAGCCAAACACACTTCAAAAAAATATATCATTGACAAGAGTTTTCACTTGAAACTGTATGTGGGTCTGACAAATGGAAGAGAATAGAGAATGCAAAAATGGGTACATTTTTATGGTTAACTGATTATTTTACTCAAATCTTTATTGGTACATTAAAAATACACATTATGATCACATTCAGCATTCAGAATTTGTACCAGTATATGATATGACACGACTTAATTCTCATTTTTCCCGTTCCTCTAACCACCCTACAACCTCCCGCATCCTATATACATAGGACTTGTTTCCTCTTTTTATCACCATCACATTATTTTTCCCCTCATTACTTACCCCTATACCCCATTTCCTTTTAAATATTTTCTGTTTCACAATATCTACTATATATTCTAGAACTATTATACCTTTTCTCTATTATGAGAAAATGATTAACTGATTTTTGACAAAGGCAGCAGGTACACTGAAGAAAGGAATGTCTTCAATAAGTGATGCCAGGAAAAGCTAAATATCCATGTGCAAAAGAAAGAAACTATACCACAATCTGTCACCACCCTCAACACTCAACTAAAAGCGGATCACAACTTAAATGTAAGGCCTCAAACCACGAAGCAACTGGAAAAAACAGAGGAGGTGTATGTCAGAGAAGGGTCAGTTGATGGCCAGGCATTGTCGAGAGCCCGCTGGGAGCCCTGGTGATGACGTCCAGTCTGGAAGCATGGCTGACTCCCTTCTGAGACCTCTCAGGTTGCCCCAGCAGAGATGCAGAGCAAGGACGCAGTTGAAACATTCATGAAAGATAGATGTCTGGATCAATCTAGCTTTGGTCAAGATCACTCTTCAGTGTGCTGTACACTTCTCTGCCTCAGTTATCATACTCGCCTTCAGAAAACCTTGGAAATACTGAGTCGCGTTACAGAACTGTGTGACGCTGTGCAGTGGAGGAGCCCCTGCCGAGAGCACGAGGGGTGCTCCCCACGGAGGCTCATCTGTGCTGTCCTCTGTGTCTTCAGCTGCGCTGAGGCAGAACAGACACTGCTGCACACTGCTGCCTCCCTTTATGTATCTGGAGCCAGAGCTACCACTTCAGCTCCCTTCATCTTCAAAAATATGCCTTCATTCTAGGGATTCCACTCCACATCATTTCTAGGAAAATAATTACACATGCAAGGATTTATAAATACACTGTTCTAGCATTGAGGTAATTTATAACAAAAAAGAAGGGAGTAAATTTAAAATGTTCTATAATTATAGGACAGCTAAAGATACACTCAGTCCTTTGTATCTATGGGTTTCGCAGGTGTGAGTTCAACTAATTTCATGCAGATCAAAACTATTTGGAGAAAAATGACTGTATACTAAACATGTACAAATGTTTCCCCATGTTATTACTCCCTAAACAGTTCTGTATGATAACTATCTACATAGTATTGTCATTGTATTGTTAGATATTATTAATTTAAAGATGATTTAAAAGTACACAAGAAGATTGTGTAGGCCATATGCAAATATCATGCCATTTTATGTGAGGGATTTGGACACTTCTAGATTTTGCGATTCTCACTGGGGTTCCTGGAACCCACCTCTGTGTATATGGTGGGGTGACTGCGTTAGGACCTAGCCCTTCTATGGACAACTGTGTGATCACTGAAAGTAAAAAAGAGAAAGCATTCAGTATACAACATTAAGTAATATCAGAGAGTGAGAGTGATACAGAAATGTTTCCCAATTACATAAGGTCAAAAAGTAACTTGTGTTTAGCTTTCTGTGGGTAAATGAGTGAATGCTAGATAAACACGTGACTATATACCATCACAGGACTGAAAGAGTATCAGCAAATTTAGCAGACTGTAAACAGTAGTTATTAGTTCATTAGATATTTTATATATTAAAAACACCTCAGTACCTGAAGCTACCTTTATAGTAATACAGCAAAGAAAAAATAGGAGAAAAGTAAAAATTGATTAATATCATAGAAGTCAAACCAGAGAATTTTAATGAAGCAGAAGATTTACTATAAAAGTTCACAAATACTCTGGGAGAATTATCTAATTCATTATCCTCTATGGTAGGTTGAATAGAAAATGGATTTAAAATTGGTTCTAATGAATTTCTAAAGTATATTAATGGACATACTGCATCTCTTGAATTTAATGCATGATGTAAGATTTGCTACCTTGCAGAAGACACAATCTTGCAATTATATTTCAACTTTGACTCAGCCAAAGAAATCCCACATTTCCCTTTTTGAATCAGAAACACTGGCATGTGTCCCCTTATGTGTCACAGAAATGCTAATTTCAGTGACTAGTTTAGAACAGTAAGGTAGCAATTACCAAAAGCACCACTCTTATGCTTCAAGGAATAGCAGTACACTCATATTATTCAAGCCTATTTCTTCCATCCACTCAACATAAATGAACAATTCTGTTACTTATCCTCTATTCACTCTTCTCGAGCAGAATCATGATCTCCTGAGCATAATGCTCAGGAATGAGTACCACTAAAACTTCAGAACAGGTTACATTGGGGTTCACTGTCTGACTGGGGAAAGATTTCCCACCTCCTAATTCCCTTGATTTGTGCACTAATAGAAATTCTAAACTAAGTAGTTCAACTCTGATTGTAATGTTTATTAAGATTCCTGAATTATTTGCATTCATATACACTTCAGGTGCTTGTTGAATTTACTGTGTATTTGGACAAAAAATGGAATGTATAAAGAAACCTGTAAAAGTTGAGATAAATAAAAACATGAAACACAGATTCAGCATACTATAATTTGGGGTACAATACTGGCTTTCAAATCATCTTCCTACTTCTACTCACTCATCTAATTCCTTCATCCAAGAAGCATATTGCATGTCATGAACTGTGGGTTTTACTGGACATCTCCTTTTTTGTCCCTGTTTCACAGCTCATTTTTTTGATTTTGAGTTCTTTATTTTCTGTTCCTAGAGAAACATTCAGTCAAAATTCCTCTGAGTATAAACTATCAATTTCTTCATTTTTAATAGAATGATTTCTTACAATGCATACTGAAAATTGCTTTTAACTTTAGTTGTTAAATCAGAAATGACATTTAGTACTTTCCCTTGCCCACCTACTCAGTTTTTCTAATAAGAGCACCAATTGCCATGCATGTGGTCTCTGCTCCCAGCTCTCCCTGCCTATCATGACAGCAAACACAAATAAACTTTTGTGAAATCTACATTATATTCTCTTTTAGGTTGGAGTATCTAATCTATGTTATTTCCTATGATATATTTCTAGGCATGCTGTACCCCAGTCTGTTCTGTGCTTTCACCCCAGGAATGTTTTTATTAATCAGCTACCCAATGGCATGAAGGCTACATTTGCTCGTGTAATAGCAGAAAGTCACACTGTAAGCTTATGTATTGTAAGAATATCATATTTCTTCCAGATTATCAGCATTACCCACCCCAATGCCTCTTTATAAATGATCTATCTCTATTTGAACGCTTTTCTTGAGTACAAAATATTTTAATTATTGTCTTTATTCTTGTATCACTGTTTACAATCTATAAGACTGTAAATCTATAAAAAGCCTGACTTTCTAAAACTCTATCTGTCCCTTCATATGAAGACCCAGGAAAATATGGATTAACTCATTATTTCTATTTCATCTGATTATTATTATTTTTCATAGCACCTAATGATACAGATCAAGATTTTTTTAATAAATACCCTATGCTTTTAAAGTTGATGAATATGACTATAGCATTGATTGTGGTGCCAATTTCATGGGTATATACCTATTTCCAAATGCATTTGTATACATTAAATTATACTTCTTTTCATAAAAGAAAAATACTACGCTAAAATCTGTTTTCTAAGTCACATATTTAGTGTGACTGTATACACATTGCTATTATATCAATTCAAAACTATTTTGTTAGTTTTTCATTTACCAATTCAATGTTTTAGAAATACTAAAATGATTTATAGTCACTAAAAATTTTAATACCAATCTCAAATAATTCATCTTGAACCTTGAGAATATCTGGTGCTCCAAAAGACTGTGACTAATGTGTTAAATTGATGGAAGCTCACCTACCACAAGTTCCTGCAAAATAGGGTGTCAGTAATAAAAGCTCCTCCCACTTCTGTCCTTACCTGCCCACTTCTGAAAGTCAGTTGAAGAGCACAGCTGAGGATCACCAAGTGTAACTGGATGGTTATGCCCAGCATAACCATCATCTTCTACTAGATTCTCAGTGTCAAACAGCCCTTCTAAATTCATGTTCTTACTTGGTCTTTGTCTCTGCTTCAAAGCCTAACACATGGACAGGAAAGACAATTTTCCATCTGTCTGTGCTCTCCTGACCCAAATGTACCCTGAGACGCACTCCAGGCTAGGCAGAGCACCACTCCTCCATGGCTTAATGGCTTCCTTCCAAATCAGAATTGTCTGTAGAGAGCCTAAACTCTGCTCCTACCCACTAGTTTGGTGTGAGGTCTCTGATCTTATAAAAGTAATCCTGTGATCAGAACTTTATCTACTTGTCCAGTTTAATTCTTTTTTTCTGTTTCCTTGCACTGTCTCCTGTCTTATCTGTGATAGGACCATCCACACTGCTCACAGGACCATTTCCATTGGTCATCAGACCGTTCACAGGGATATTTCCAAACCAGAGAGGGAGAACAAAGGGCTCATCTGTCCAGTGACTGGTAGTGTCACACATGCTCAGACGTATAAATCCAAGGGTATGATCGATATATAAACAATGTTCATTTTTTAAATGCATGGGAACTTTCACTCAGATTTTCATTGGAAACTGCATTTAATACTGCTCATATTTTTGATAATTTTAACAGATGATAATAAGTTGATTTCTCTACTACTTTTAGATGGTCCAGTAGTCTACACGGCATACTTAAAAATGGAGCACAGTGATGAGAACATTAAATTCTGGATGGCATGTGAAACCTATAAGAAAACTGCCTCACGGTGGGGCAGAATTTCTAAGGCAAAGAAGCTTTATAAGATCTACATCCAGCCACAGTCCCCGAGAGAGGTAATCACCATGGTAAATGATGAAAGTCAGTACAGCCCTAGCAGGGCACTAATATCTGTCAAGTATTCAGACATGCCAGGCACTTTACAACTCAGTATCTTCTAAAATACTATAAACTTAGTGTTACTAATAGTTTTTCAGATAAGAAACTTGAGAATATGAGGAGTTAACTAATCCCCAGTGTCATACAGCTAGCCATTCATGGATTTAAAGTCAGGCTGTTTGGCTCCAACTTCTTTCATCATTAACTATCTAACTCAATCCTAGGAAAATTAAGAAGGCAAACAGCCACCCTTAGAATTGGTCTTGTGAGCATGAAGTAGAAATACCATAAAAGTCATGTGTACATCGTTACTGGTGCTGGGCATCTGCCACCACAGCCTGCCCCAGAGATTAACAGCTCATCTCAGAGTAAAGCTAGCAGACTTTCAGCACTACTGCCAGGGAGGTCCAAGTACCTGAAGAAAATAGTCACCAGTGAAGGAGACTCAGCTAGACTGCCAGAGAAAAGGGAAAGAATGGAAATTTCAGTAGGGGGAGGGAGGGGAGTACAGGATGGGGAATAAGGTTTCTCTCTCTAGAGACAGTCAAGTATTATTGACTTATTTCCCAAAACTGTTACATGCAAATTTTTGATTTACTAAAATAACCACTTTTCCCCTTTATTTCTTTACTTCTCACTCTCTTCCCATTTCTGGCCATATCCAGATATGTTACTATTAAGGAAGATAAGTCTAGAAATAGCAAGGAGTTCCCTTTTTTAAAAAAGAGACTTTCATTTCATAAGCTTCCTCATACACAGTCTCCCGCTAACAGACCGCTGGCATTCACCTGGGTGGGCAATGGTTTCTGACACTTCCGTCACTGAGGGCTTCAAGGATTTTTTATTCCTTTAGGATATGAATGTAGATACAGTATTCACCTAAAAAGTTTATAAATCTTATTATATAGCTATGGAAGTGGCACACAAACTACTATTTCAGTGAAGAGGAAAAAATAAAATTTTTCCACTAAACATGTCTATCTTCAATTATGCTTACTTATGCTCTACATGTAATTTCACTTTTCAGATTAACATTGACAGTTCTATAAGAGAAACTATCATCAAGAACATTCAAGAACCCACTCAAACTTGCTTTGAAGAGGCTCAAAAAATAGTGTACATGCATATGGAAATGGATTCCTATCCTAGATTTCTGAAGTCAGAAATGTACCAGAAACTTCTGAAAACAATTCAGTCCAACAGTTCCTGACTACTACTCAAAACTTTAAATTGAAGGTGGTATATCGCAAATACTGACTTTGGTCTTTTAATTAAGAAAACAGAAAATCCAAAATAAGTAAAAATAAAATAGAAATTAACCTATAAATTTACTTCTACTATCCAAACACACCCAGATTCGAAAATGAACTCTAGAACTATTATAAATAACACAAACATAGTATAGTATTAGCTCAGCTAGTAGATAAAAGAAAGCTCTTTCTTCATGACACAAATACGCTTACTATAAGTCAAACAATAGCTGGTTTTTATTAAATTTTGTTGTCATAATGGGACAGTAAATTACTTCTTTAATAAATTTAGCTCTGCGAATGTTTCTAATATGAATGTGTTCAGCAAGAATAGCATTCTTAATAACTTGAATTAGTAAATAAACTTGGTAATTAGTGTATAAATAGCATATCATGAGCAACATTAAGAAGGTATATTCTTTAGAGATAGTCCATCTGTAAAATTTTCCTAATATGTCCATAATTGAACTTATCTATTATATATATTTTCTACGTGTAAAAAGTTTGTGATGTACAATAGGTGTTGTGAAACAGGCAGAAAATGTTAAAGGGGGGATGGGAACTAGGGAGCAAAAGTGAGGGAAAGGGAAATAAATGGGGAGGGGTGACATGGTTGATGGATAGATCTTGAAGTGTTTAAACTGTACATTAAGGTACTGTTATGCAGTAAAATATGTCCTTAGCAACTGTCGGTGTGGTTATACATTTGTAAAGATCTGATTTTGCTTTTAATGCTTAATGAGTTAATAAGGTAATAAAAACTTTGTGATTCTGAGCTTTTAAAAGTGTTTTATTTATAGTTGCATTGCTATTGCTATAAAGTTAGAAAATTTAGTTCCTATATCTTGAGATTTTCCTTATAATATGAAAATATCATTGTTTTGATAATCAATAAATCTAAATATAAACTTATTAGTTATAAATATATATATTTTTTGAAAGATATGGTAAAAATACTACTTACAGATTTCTAAGGAACTAAAATTGCATAACAGAATATATACTTTGAATTCCTATAGTTCTAGTGGAAAGGCAGGCAAAATAACACATTCTCTGATGGTAACTTACTGTCACTCTAAGCACCGTAAAGGAGTTCAGATTCAACAGGGACACTCAGAATCTTAGCATAATATAAGTTTAAAGGTAATCTCTATCTTTGTTCCTTAAATCTTTTAAAACTTCAAGTCTTTATTCCTTAAAAAATGAGACATTAAAAACTGCTTTTCCTCTGGGGAACTATTCTCAAGTAATCATGTTTACTCTTCATTTTGAAAAGAAGCTTAAAATAGAGTTGACTAATATTGAAGCAAAGCTCTCTCTTTCTTCTGGTGACTTACTAATTCTCATACTACTCTGTTCCATGAGCTATTACATTTATCATACCTAAACGGATAAATGTTGCCACTCAGATGCCTCCGTGCTTAAAAGAAACTCCGTAAGTAACTACATGAACAACTATACCACACCAGCTGCAAAGTAGGAGAAACTCATGAAACCACCCTGTCTCCAGTTCTGAAACAAAGAATACCTAACCAAAAACATAAATAAGTAATACAAAATCACCATTGATAGACTAAAAACAAGCAAACAAAACACTTTAATTCCACTCAACTAAAAGAATATGAAATTCATTGTTAACTATCTTGGATTTCAGTTCTGCATTTTCCAAGTTGAAAATTCAAATTGCCAGGCTCTGAGTACAAAATTGTAATAATTTCATAAGTCTCTCTGCTCTTCAGTTTCTTCATATTTAAAATGAGGTGAGAAAAAAATCTAATGCATAGTTTAGTTCCTTTCTCATTCAAAAATCACTTTCAGTTCTTTTAAACAACATCTCCATAATATTCTACTGCCTATATACTGACTGTACATTTAGTAGTATGACTTGTCTTGCAAATGGGCCTTGGAGTCACTCTTCTAAGGTCATACATACTTAAGATGATTTTAAATCATGAACAATTTCACATATGTTCTCACAAATAGTCAAGTCACCAAGTCACCAGTCTCAAGACTCCTCATATCATTCACTGGTGAAATCTGTATTTGAGCTTTAAGAAAAACTCTCTACAATTGTGGAAAATAATACACAGTCTCCTGAAAAAAATTAAAATGGAATCCTCATATGATCTATCACTTCCACATCTGGGTTATCTATTCAGAGTCTGGAAACAGAATCTCAAAGAGACATCTATCCTCCCATCTTCTCAGCACCTTTTGTTAATAATCACAACAGGAAAACAACACAAAGGCCCTCCAAATGAGTGTACAAAACAGTGTGAAATACATACACACACACACACACACGCACATACACACACACACACACACACACACACACACACACACACGAACATGGGTTGAGTACTCCTTATTCAAAATGCTCAGAGTCAGAAATGTTTCTGATTTCAGATTTTTAAAACATTGGAGTATTTTCATAAACATAATGAGATATCTTCAATATAAAATCTATTTTTGAAACATGGAATTCATTTTTTCCTATCTACCTAACAAACATAATGTGAAGGTAATTTATACAACATGTTTGCTGTGCCTAAATTTTTAAATATATGTCCACTCATATTAGGTTAGTGTGGAATTTTCTGTATGGCATCATGTTGGTTTTCAAAAGGTTTCAGATTTTGAAGCATTCCAGGTAAGATTTTTCTTTCTTTTTTTCTTTTTTTTTTTTTTTTTTTTTTTTTTTTTTTTTTTTTTTTTTTTTTTTTTTTTTTTTTTTTTTTTTTTTTTTTTGCTTTTTAGCTAAACATTTTTTGAAGTTCTCAGTATTTATTTCATTTTTAATAAATTGAGTTTATTGGTATACTTTAGGAATACATTATGTGTCATATTCATCATTGAGAATTTGGACCTATACATGACAGGAGATCCATTTGACCCTGCTCTTCCCCTGCTGGGTGTATTCACGAAAGAAGCAAAGGCATCATACCACAGCGACACGTGTGCACCCACGTTTATAGAAGCACAAGTCGTAATAGCTAAATATTGGAAACAGCCCAAATGCCCACCAACTGGAAACCAGAAAAAGATGTGGGGTTTTTTTAATAAAAATATATTATTAGTCATAAAGAATGATAAATTAGAGACAGTTATACTGAAATGGATGCCCCTTTAGGCATAACTCATACGTGAAATATAGTTTTCAGTTACAGATCCTCAGCCCATATTACTTAGCCTTGAAAAGAAGGAAAGTCTTCTATTTTTGCCCAATAGATGTAGCTAACACAAATAAGAAGACACAAAAAAGAACTACAGTCTAATCTCACTTATATATAGAATCTGAAGTAGTCAAACTCATGAAAGAACAGAATACAATAGTGTGCCAAGAGGATAGATCTCAAGATATTCTCACCACAGATATTTATGCACACATATACAAATAGTAACTATATAGTATAGATACAGTATAGGTATGTAGAGTAAAATAAAGGTATAGTTTTAGTAATAATAAATTAAATGAAGTGTGAATATTTCATAATATATACAATATATGTGTATAAATTTATATTGAGTTCAAATTGTTTACTTTTAAGATATATAAGTTTTATATCAATGGTATCTTAATAAAGCTATTTTAAAACAGACCTTCTATTAATTAGAAGAGAAATTTCAGAAGAATAAATTAATAGATTACATTTAAATTATGAGGATGATATTCATGGTGACAGAACGTGTACTATTTATGTTGGATGGAAGCAAGTGGAATATTGTTAAGATCCTTATAGGATGAGTAATAAGTGCACTATCTTGGAGGTCAGACAGCAACAGCAGAATATTTCTTTAGAGGGAAGCCATGTCTTATACATGGAATGTATTATATTAAAAAAGAAAACAAAAGATAAAAGAGTTAGTCATTAAATCAATCACTCAATTTAGTCATCAATGAGAAATGAATAAATCTATTGTCAAATCTTCTTTACACCAAAACTTAATAATTTAAAACTAATTCTTAAATTGAACAGGAACACAAGCAGTTTAAAAGGTTGGCATATGTCACATATATAATATAGTTACAACCAGCTGTTGGAAACTAATTGAGTTCATAAGTCAAGGGTCCACTCTAACTAAATTAATTAACGTTGTTTTTCAAGAACAATATTATTCTCTTGAATTAATGTTGTTCTAATATTTAATTTTAAAATAAAATTTCTTTATTTTCTAATATGACTGAGGTAGCATTATGAATTTAAAGTGCCTATAAACTATATGACAGGAAAATGAATATTAACTTATTTTCTTCTCATTAAAAAGCAAAATATTATTAAGACACAAAATAAATATCAAAAGTATACCTATCCAAGAAAGAGAAATAGTCACACAAGAGAATACTTGCCTAAAAACATAAAATAGTTGATTATAGTGTGGAACACATTATCACAATATCTGATTTTATTGACGTCATTCAATTTTATCTATTTTCTCTCAAAAGTACCACCATAATAAAGATTGAGAGATCTGAACTTCATGATTTCTAGCTAATAGAATAATAAATGTTCCTATGTTTAACATACTCATATCATTTCACTCATCAGTGAATGAGTATTTACATAAAAAATGTTAAATATACATGACCCTGTCATGTGTTTTGAAAGTTTTGAAATACTTTGGGCCCTTCTTATTCAATATATGGAAAATCAGCTAAATTCTGACACAGTTGTAAATGCAATCAGAATAATCAGCACTATTTACTACACATACCTATCTGTCTCCTTGAATGGATATTTACGTTCCAAAAAGGAGTAAGTATAACATCCTCAGTTTTACTTATACTCTTGGGGTTTTTTTCTCCAAAATACAGTCTCTGCTCAGTTCTGTCAGCACATTAACACTATGTTGTAAAAATTAAGTCCTACATCGTGTCACAAAAGCTTTGGGCTACAGAAAAAAGCAGTTGGGTTAAAGCCTTTCCACTCATCTGATGTCCCTGAAACTGTAGTAACAGCGGGCTTCAGTTGCTCATCCTGAGCAAGTCAATACCTCGGCATGCCCTACTCATCCATTTCTAATGTGTTGATCATTTTCTTTTGGTAACTAATTTCTGAGCTAATGTTGAATAATTTTATGTAAAAATTAAATTTCTCATAAGGAATAAGATAATGTATTACTTAAAATGTTTTTTTGCAATATTTGACTCAAGAACAGAGACTATAAACTTTAATTCTAAGTTCACTTTTTCTTATGTACTAGCTATCCAAGAATTCTATATGGAAGTTTATGTGTTTCATTTCACTTATAATCAAAATACTTTTTGTGTCACCTATATTCCAAATATTGTATATTTTTATCAGAAGATTTTTACATTAATATTTTTGTTTTATTAAAACTATTCAAAATTGTTTTATATCACATGAATACATTGGTATACTTATATTAACACCTTTTATCCTATTTGTTTTCATCCTAATAATTTGACATTCACACATTTTAGAAATTTGACTTTGGAATCCAGAATTTAAATGTATTCATGAGGTTTTTTCTATTTTTAGATATACATTTTCAAACTCTGGGGAAGTGTGACAGAGGCTTTCATTGTTTCTGCATAAAAATGAAATCTCCAAAAGAAGATGGTAATAAAGATTTATACAATTCAAATTCAAGCATCTTGGCAAAGATGAACATTTTCCTATTTATAATTCATCAGTCACACTACAGTTTCATCAACTGCCAAGGATTATTTTAACCAATTTTGGAAGAAAGACTATGAAGGAAACACAGATACATGAAGCTCTCTTCAAAGACAGGAAATTTGTGGTGAAAACAGGATCCCACTGTCCAAACCCATATTCCACATAAGTAGGGCCTGAAATTCCCACCACTGGTCCTAAAAGGAAAATGGCATCTAAGTTAACATTGCCAATGAGGAAAGAATCACTTGTGCTAACACTTTACTGTTACCTAGCAGAAAACAAAACTTGGGGAAATTAACATAGACTATATAGTATAGCATAGGAAAATATCTAGGCTGAGAGGGGACAAAAACATCAGGGCAATTTGGTTACACCACCTCCAGACACCAAACAGAACTTGGGAACTTGGGGCAGAGTAAGAGAAAGGCAAATAGATATGCTTATAAAAATCTCTGCACATTGTTTGTAGAAAATCAGAAGGGTAAACTGAATTCAAAACTCAAATATCCTACACTGATAATCATACTTGTCAAATAACATTCCTTTAAAAATGTAAGAGCTATGGTTTATATCTAAATGTCCCCGTTCAAAACTTCACGTACTCAGACATGGGACTTTTGAAAAGTGATTTTATTGTAGGGTGCCACTACTGACTTGCTGGTAGAAGCTGAGTTGTGGGTGGGAGAGGCAGGTCACCATCAGTGTGTGGCCCCCAGCTCCTCCCAGACTCTGCTTACTGTACACATTCTGTGAGTAGCTTTCTGCCACGCCCCCGCCAAAAACAGTGGCGTGACAAGGGACACAGTCCCGGGGCGTAGACCCCCTGGCTCTTGAGGTACGTGCTCTTCGGAGTTAAGCCTCGCAGGGATAAGAGCAGTGGCCCAGCAGAAGAAAACAGCAAAGTGTACTTTGCTGTATGATTATGTGCTCGGATCACAAACTTTGTTTCTTGTCACCCTGACCTTCCAACTTTCTTTGTTTC
>PVIR01013527.1:0-42022 GCA_004026965.1 Petromus typicus
GCATGTGTAGACCTTGTGTACTTTATGAATGTCCTGGACATTCACTGCCCTGTCCACTGGACATGGACAGATTCTGTATGTGGATACGGGACTTTACTTTCCCAGACCTCAGTGCCCCTGTGAGGTAGAGATGTGTGGTTACTGTGAAAGTGGATGCAGAGAATGCTCACGGCACCTGCGTTTCCTGAGAAGTATTAGATTCATTTCCCTTTTATGGCAAATACTGAGTCTGTTGGTTAGGAGAGGTAAGGAAAGAAACTCACTCTATTTGTTGCTTAACTGGAGAATCAAGTTTTGGTGCAGTGAGTGTCCTGGGTACACCCTCACAGGGCTCCTGTAGCACCATTGGAGCTATTCTTGATCATTGCTTTCTGAGGCAGATAGGAAATGCTTGCTAGCTATTGTGAGACTGAATTTTAGGAGAGTAAAAGATTGCAGGTAGGTTATTAAATACTCAGTACAGTTTATGATCTGAGGTTGAAAAGCTGTAATCAAAAAGCTAGAAAAAATGTTGATTCAGACCTAAGAATTTATAACATGTTGATTTTTATGACATCTATGCATACAAGCATTCATTTTTATTTTATTTTTTTTGTGGAGGTGGATGTTGAACTGAAGACCTTTGCACTGAGACAATCCACTCCTACTTTTATTTTAGTTTATTTTTATCTTCAGATAGGGTTTTGCTAAATCACTAAACTGCCCAGGCCAGGATTTAATCTGTGATCCTCTTGCTTCAGCCTCTCAGAGTTCCAAAATTATAGGTGTATGCCACCACATCCAGCTACCTTATACATTCTTACGAAAATTTTTCTTTCTATGTACATTTAAAATGCTTCCTGTTTTTTCCCATAGCCCTACCCACCCTACCACCCTTCTATATACATTCTGTGGGAAAAAATGAGAATTAAGTTGTGCCTTATACTGGTACAAATACCCATTGTGGAGTGCAATTATGATGTGTATATGTAATGTACCAATAAAGATTTCAATTAAAAAAAAATGCTTCCTGGTCTAGTCCATTAAGACAGACTTGGAGAAAAAGGATTTTTGGTTGATCTGTATCCATAGTAAGTCCTTGAGAAATAGTCAGATATGTTAGTCAGATTTCTGTCTCTACAACGAAATACCTGAGACAACTTATAGGGTGCAAAAATTGCTTTAGCCCACAGTTTAGAGGTTTCTACCTCTAGCTGGTTGGTCCTTGCTCCTGGGCCTATGGCCAGGTGGAAAATGGTGGTCAGCAGAGGAAGCAGCTCATCTCAAGGCACCTCATAGCAGAGGGAAGGTAAAGAGGTCATGCCCCAAGCATCTAAATTCCCCTCAGGGTTCTGCTGTCTCCACACATGGGCCTGGGAGATACTCAGCTCTTGGCACCAGGCAATTCTTGGCAAGTTTCTTCCTTGCTTTGTCTTCATTTTCTGTCTTGTCTTCCTTGGTCAGATTCCATAAAATGTCACAGAGGCCAGGGAATTAAATTTCTAAATCTGACCTAAATGCATATTCTCCCTTTGATCAACACCTTCTATTTCACAGGCAGCCCTGCCCCACCCTGGGGGCGGTGAAATGATAGGCTTTGCCTTTGCCACTTTCTTCCAAACCAGCGTAGTATTTCCTTTGCTTTTAGAGCTGAAATTCTGTTACGAATGGGTGAAACTGCCTGCTAATTAGCTGTCAGTTAAGATGAATATGCTGAATTGAATGTTTTGAAGGTGAGTGGAGCAGACGTCACAGGTACTGCCGATGCCAGTATGCCTTGTGGGACCTCAGTTGTGGACCTAACTCCTTAAGTCAGAGTGCTAGATCCTCCATGTGAGATATAAGGTACACAGGGTATTTGAGAGGAAAATTGCTGTGGGGGAAAGTTTCTCCAGGGTCAGTATACTTCAATTCTCTTTGAGGGAGACCTCCTGGCCTTGAAGAAAAATATTATTTCTTGATGCGGTATCAGCCTTCTTTAAGAATTAGTCAGAGTTGCTTAACACGAGTGGTTTTACCAAGTGAGTGGCTTGAATAACAAAACACACCAATGTGAGGATCACAGCAGCCAGACACAGCCTGTAACAACTTTAATGAGTACAGCTGTAGCTGGTATGCAACAATGATAAACACAATGATATCACATATCAGACAAGTTGCTTGTCTTTTTCCTCTTTCCAAGATGTCAGCTAACTTCCCCTAGGAAAGAAAGCTGGCAGGGAACTCCTGCTTGGCACGATGACCAATATCTTCTAGTAGTGCTTTGATACCCAAGCTGAAATGGTACATTCATTTGCCCTACAAAAGGTTAAAGGCAAAGAAGGTGAATCAACGTGCAAATTAGCATCTGGCCCAATTGCAAAATTCGTTTCCCAGATGCAAGGGATGGACCCATGCACCCTTGCAAGCAGGACAAAGGGCAAACCAGTGACATCAGACCACAGTCAGTGACACCAGGAATCCAGAGGGCCTCGGAGTGGTGAAGGTCAAGGCTTTGCCTTCTGTGTCATGCTGATCTCTTGTGTCCCAACTGGTCATTTGTCTTTTCATCAGGAGATGGACACCACCCTCTGGGAACCCACACACAGTGAATCCCACCACTGGTCTGGTCTGCTTCGCTGGGGCACATTTGAGCAATCAGCTGTCTGATGTGGCTCGAGGTTTATAGAATAAGTAAAGACAACACCCAACTATCACAGCAAACAAGAAACTGAGATCACTTGTAGACCATTACAATTCTTAAAGTCTCTATAAATAAGTCTCTCCAGAAACTGGAAACACTGTAGACATGATTCTATGAATCCTCACGGCACATGTGTGAGGTAGGAGGGGGCAAGGCCAAGGGGACAGTATCACCCTCCTCAAAAAACATGGATTCAGTAGGGGTGGGAGACCTCTGTAGGGCCCTGGGGAAAAAACACACAGCCAATTTCTGCTCTGTGCTCCCCCACGATGGACGGAGAGGAGGCTGCTTCACTCTGTGCAGAGAGGATGGGCTCTGCCCTGGTGGACATGGCTCTCAGAGGCACTGAAGCTTCCCTTGGGTGGATGGGATAGGTTGCTTTCCTTGACAAGGAGGATGTCAGGTGTGGGTATCTATTTCAGCACTGTGTGTGTGTGTATGTGTGTGTGTGTGTGAGTGCGTACATGTGTGACTTGTGTAGAAAACTCCTACTAAAATCCACTGGCCAATTCCACAGCTGAAAAGTACATTTGGCAAAATAAGGCGGCACTGTAAGTATTTAATATTGACCAATACAACAGGCGCTGAGCTCTCCAGTGAGGTTTATACTGCCCTCTTTTTACCACCAGCCTTGGAAGTGAACTACAGCAACACATCAGCCCCGCACTGTCCCTGCAGCAGCCTTTGGTGAGGAAAGGCACTTGCCAGTCTGGGGCTTTTAGCTGGCCACAGGTCCTGGAAGAGATGATCCCTGCGACTTGGGACACAGGACACAGGCAATGTCCAGATGTGTCACTCTCCAAAGGCATTTCCTGGACACCCTGTCCAGACACTTTGGGCTGAGAGTAGAGGACAGAGAATTGAGGAAGGTCCTGTTTTTATTGTCTTATCCTTTGCCAGACAGAAAGCCCCTGGGGGTGGGGTGAGGCAGGTGTGGGACAGTTCTTTAAGCCCAGCATTGCTGGGGCGGGAGGCACCTGGTACACTTTGCTGGGTTCTGGGACCGCCACACTGAGCTGAAATTCGAGACACTCTAATTCCCCCTAGCTCCTTCCTCCTTGCCCCCTCTGGCTGTGGGATATCTGGAGAGCTCCCCTGGGGCCCAAGGAGTTTAGGGATAATTGTTTTCAGAGGGTAGGAGACAGGTTGTGGGGATGGACAGGCTCCTGATCATTTCCAAAACAGCTACGGGCCAAGGCCACGAGTAGACATCGAAACTGATGCGGTTTCAAGCTCTTTGTGACAATGTAGGACATGACACATCTTCACACACATGTTTCCTACTCTATGAAATCAGATTGCAAAACACCGAGGCTCAAAGGGGCAGCCCCATACACCAAGAAACATTATCTACTAGCCAGAAAATCAAGACAGAAACTTGACACAGCACTTCATTCTGTTAAAAATAAAAGAGGGAACCAATGCGAGAGGGATTGTTCTGCAGTGGGCACTGCAGTGAGTCAGGGTTCTTGGCCTGAGCACTTCTGAGGCTCCAGGCTGGGCAATGCCTGGAACCAGACATCACTACAGAGTAGAACCCCCCCTCATGGCCATCAATGTTCTTCAATGTCCTTGGGATGGGGCGGCAACATCACCTCTTGGTGAAGAGTGACCAAAATAAATAGATGTGCTCAGAGGGGACAGTGAGTCTTTAGTACTTGTTGTGTGTGAGCCCGGGCCCCAGAGTGAGCACTTAGTAAGGGGGAGAATGAATAGGATAAGTGTATGGGAGAGTAAACCAACTCTCAGAGTGCTTGTTTCTTATGTAAATCCAGATACACTGCTGCCTCTTTTATATTTTTTAAAACAGCTTGTCACAGCCCCCAGACATGCGGTCGGTGGTGAACCAGTTGTTTTGTGAGTGTAAAGCGGGGGCTGTTTGGGCTCCTCGAGGTGGTGGATCTGCTCCCCAAGAGGGTCTTGGGCACCCCAACTCTCTCCACTGGCCTCCCCCTTCTCAGATCTCTAAGTGTGACCCCTCACAGGAAGCCCTGAGGCCAGGATCCCACCCGCATTCGAGAGGCCCGGCGGAGAGGACATGTAGAAGCGAAGGCCATTGGGCGGCTTCCTGTTGCTGTACCTTGCCCGGTGCCCCAGGGCCCACGTTCATGGCACTAATTAGGTAGCTAAGAAGTAGCTGTGGGCTCTGCGGCTGGGGGCTCCTGTCAGACACAGCCTGGTAGACAGGCTGGGAAGGGGTCTATGCAATCCTTGCATCCTCACCGTAGGCAGATGCTTCCTGGGACTTCCTTACTCTTTGTCGATCTTAATGTAATTTCCTATACAGAAGTTTAAGAAATAATAAAAAACATTCCCCTAAAATTAATTAACTCTCCAAACCTCAGTCCTTGTCACAGTGGGTCCGGGATGGGTGCCAGAGCCTCTGCCGCAGAGGTCTGGTCCTTTCTTTGAGTGCCAGCCCAGTGCCTCTTACCTGGAACTCAGGGTTTCTTCCGTACCAGAAAGGGAGATGTTGTGGCCGCCAGAGGAGAGAGAGGAAAATGATAACAACCATACCAAGGAAACAGGGCTTTAGATTGTCGGTCAATGTGCATCAAGTACTTGATATTAATTCTACTAAGTAAGCACTAATCAATAAGGGACAGTTCTTCCTTGCACCAGGCCGGCCGCCTTCCTCTGTTAGGAGTCGTCGTACAGGGGATTGTTGTAGTTTCCCCAGGACCCGTAGTCATGATCATCCAAGAGCCTTCCATAGGAGGAGTGCCTGCGAAGAAGGAGACACAGGTTGGTTCCACGCAGCTGCCGACTGCAGAGGGGCTGACGGGCCATGGAGAGGATGGAGGAAGTCCTCATGGAGACAGCCATTAGCATGGCCCACCAACCCTCAAGACAGCTCCTGCAGTCATGACCGCTCTACCTGGGTCCGGCAGACACTTTCTGAGGATAGCACCCAGAGCGGGAGGATGGGGAGCCCATTTCTATGGCTGTGCAGGAGGAAGAAGGGGGACCTCCTCTGATGGGGGACTTAATTTCGCTGAAGCACCATTCACACAAGCACAGCCATCGGTGCCATCTCCACCAGACATTTATGTTGGATCGTGTGATGTACAAGGAGCTCACAACAGAGCCCACGGGAAGACAGAGCTGAGCTTTCTTTCTCTAGAGAAGATGTCCATGGACCTGTCCACAGCTGCCCATGGAGGCACACGGCCCTGTTTGAACTCAGGGCTTGGAGTTCAGGTCTTCAGGGTCTGAGTGGCATCTTGGTGTGGCCTGGATCATGGGCCCGGAGCTGTCGTCGGGAGCTGTCGTGTATTCTCATTTCTCTCAGAAGCCCAAAGTCAGATGGTCACTGCTCCTCTAGTCAGCCTCTGATGCCTCTCGTCTCACACTGAGTGCAGTGCTAAAGTCTTACAATGGCTTGCAAAGCTTCGGAGCACCTAGCCTGGGTACTTTTCTGAGCAAGTCAGCTACTACTAAATGGCTTCTTTCCTTCTTTCCCAGGCCCACACACAGCCCCTTGCCCCAGGGCCTTTGCACTACCCACTCCAGGACCTGCTCACCTTCTAACACTGTGCACTTCATGTATTTGCTCTGCTTTTGCCTCTTCCCTGTTGAGACTATGTGCTCCATTGAGGACCATTCACCTCTTCTGTTGATTCTTGGCTTGATTTTGGCATGTAAGAGAGTATCTGACTCACAGTAAATCCTCAGTAAATGTTTGTGGAAAAAACAGTGATTGAAAAAAATACAACCTGAATTCTCTCCAAACTGAATCAGTCCACAAACTACGAACACTTTGAGGTGGGATCTGACCAATGCAAGACCAAAATTAATGCCAGGAACAGAGGAACACAGTAAAACTAGCCCCTGACACCCCTCAAGTTCATGCTAGGGGTGAATAATTGTACCCTTTCACTGGGAATCGTATGTGCTATGTACATTGCAGATAAACACACTCACTGTCCTAACCTGTCCTTGAAGGATATGACCATTAGACAGAATGAAAACATTGTACAATCCTTGGAACACAAAGTGCTAAAATAATTGGCCTTACTCTTGTGAAGCTTACAGGTGTTGGCAGAGATATTTGCTGAGGATCAGCACCCTTGGGTGCTCCTTTCAAACTCAGCTCTTGGAATTCTTATTTATTCCTGGAAGGTGACTCAGTAGATCCCCCCACCCCCTTTCAGTTCTGTAGTTTGGGAAAGAACAGCAGCTACTGCAAACAGCCTGAACCCACCACTGCTTCCTCAGTCTGCAGGGGCAGGAGGGCTGATTTCTGCCAACAGAGTCTCCAACAGTGTAGGGCCCAAAATCCCCCCAGCTTGAATTCCCCAATGTCAAACAAAACCTGTCGTGGGACAGTTGAGAAGTGGATGGTACAGAAGGAACAGGTAGAATCCTGGCCATTTCAGCCCTGGAGCCTCCCCTGAATTGCAGCCTGACTTCCTGATACAAAGCTGGCAGGCACTGCTTAATGAACATGCACCCTTATGGAGCGGCAGGTCCCCCGCCACCTCTGAAAGGTGCTGTTCCCATCTAGTGTCTGTTGTCGAGAGATGTACATCCTGCTATGCTGATTATGTTTTGGACTCCCTGTGCCTTCCTCTATAAAATGGAAAATGAAAAAATTGTATTAGGTTTGTTGGGAAGATTGAATGAGGCAATGCATATTTAAAGTGGTTAGCACATAGTAAACGTATATTAAGTGCTGGCAACGGCTGCACCTTGGTTTTTATTATAATGAAGCTTATATAGGCACATGGTAAATCTGCAGGCAGTAAAAGAGAGCATTGAATGAAAAGCAAACCTCCTACCCACCAGGAACTCCTGAAATGAGGCCCCAGCATAGTTATAAAACCTATTTCTTACATTATTGACATTAGAATTTTGTAAATTTATTGTGCCAAAGTGGGGTCAGAGAATTATAAGTTTTCTCTCCACCATGTTTAATGTCTGAGATTATTCTAGGCGGGACCCTGGATAACACTCTAAGAGGCATCTGTCAAGCAAAGACAAGTAGAATAAAAGAAAGTGATGGATTCTGACTTCTGTTTTCTTTGCCTTCCCATTTGAAGGAAGAGCGAGTTGAGTAAAAACACTGACAGGTGGAGAAAGCGATGTGAGAGATATGGAAGACCCAAATGGGGCTTGTGCAGATCTGGAGAGCTCATTTCAGTGCATGCATGAGCATGAGCCTTAGCTAGAAGAACTGGGCAAGAGAGTACAAGGATGCGTCCAATGCTGTGGTGCTAAAAGGACGATGGTGCTAGGGGAATGATTTGTGAGCATGTTGACCTCTCTTTCTAGGTAAGACCATCTTCGGTCATGGCATAATTTGGATGGAAATGGGGAAGTTTTCCAATTGGCATTTAAGAGTCTGAAAGTGAAAATATCCTCAGTCCTAATCTTAGGACAGCAGGACCCTGGGCATCACCTGGCACAGAGCCCACTCTTTGTTGCTCAGTGGAACCACAGTTTGTCACCTTGTTTCTCCTGTGCTGTGTGGTTTAGGGACTAAAAGCAGAGGCCATTAGCAAGGCAGGTGCAGGGCTGGGACTGGCCAGACAGAGCCTGGGGCTGGGGCCTAGGGAACCATGCGTAGGAAGTGCTCTCATTGAGGCTTATATAACAGAGCCTGAGAACCAAGAGAACGGGACCCACAGAGCCCCTGACACTGATCTGAGAAACAAGAACCAAGAAACACAAAGCCTTCCTGTGGACAGTGAGACCTAGAAGCCCTTAGCTTGCATGGCTGGCAGCTTTAGTCTCTGAGCTGGCTGTGTTAGGAAGAGAAGGAGTCCAGTTGTGCAAAGTGCAACCCTGGTAAGACATCAGGCAAGACCGGAGCCTCAGACAGGACCCCAGAGGCCGGGCCCTGCTGTGTCTGTCAGTCAAGGCTGTGTTTATTTTAGCAAAGAGAACAGCCCCGGTGTCTGTCTGGGTCTCAGCACACCCATTATAGCGGCCTCACTCTCCTGCCACTGAAGATGGGGTCTCTGCCACAGTGATTACCTGGCTGAACAGCTCAAACGAAGCAGAACTGTTAAGGACATGCCTGGGGGCAGTGTCTCATGCCTAATATCAGGCACTCTCCTGCAACAGGCAGGCAGGGCCCATGTTTTCTTCTAACGTTGCAAACAGGTTCTGATATCAAGACTTCCCTGAGATGGTTTCGTCTTATAAACGTCTAACATGAAGGAAACCTCACAGGCACTTCGGAATGGCTCCCTCGACATGGCCAAGGGGGACCCAGAAGCTGGGAGAGCCAGGGTGTGCTTAGAGAGCGCCCTGCCCTGCTTCCTTTCCTTCCTTTCAATCCCTGGAGGCTCCACCAGCTTCTGGGCCCACCGTTGTTGGCTGCCATCCCATGGAATGCTGAGACCAAAGCACAGTTCTGATAGTGTTGACCTCACCTGTTGGCCTGCACCTCACACCAGGACTGGTAACTTCGGGTTAGGTGTTGCTATCCTTACAAAAGGGAAACTGAGGCAAAGTGCTGAGACACTGCCCCCAGGCACGTCTTTAACCATGGCACTGGTGTCAAGCTGGGCACCACAGTGCTGCATCACTGTCTCCGGAACAACCTTGGAGCTTGAGAGTATGGTCAGTTCTATTTTTGCAGATGGAAGAAATCAAAGTTCGGAAGATTAGAGTTTTCTCAGAGCCACCTAAGCAGCTGGAAGAAAGGTCAGTCCTGAGCTGAGCTTGGCTGTGGAGCTCACCTGCTTCTCTAGTGGGCATGGGAGGGCAGCTCAGGGTGGCGCACTACAAGCTACATATTAAGTGGCTCAGGTAATTAACTGATGCGGGCGGGACACTGTACCCACCCTGGGTCCCTGGAGAGCAGGAGTGTGGAAACCAGATGGCTAAGGGTTTAGGAAGTCTTTGGTAGAAGTGGGGATTGGACAGACAGGTGAGAAGCTGCCCCTATGTCCTTGGAGACCTGGGCTGGGTCTGTGCTGTGGCCCATGGTTGTAGGCCAGAGGATCACGATGCTGTCAAGCTGTGACATCAGTCTCCGTCAGCCTCAGCCAAGTGAGCTTAAAGTCCACGGACGAGAGGACTTGTTTTTGTTCTTGGGAATCAAGGATGACAGAAGATAAACTTCCAGCCAAGGCAAAGCCCAGCCCTCCCCAGCCCCCCAAACGTCAGTAAGCCAACTCTGCTTGGTGAGTGATTCCAGGGACTTTCAAGAGTCTGATAGAGTAACCCCTTGAAGAGGTTTTAGCACAGCCTCAGGCTTCCTGTGAACCATTCACCACCTTCTGATAGTATTTTGCCAAAATAACTAGTGAGGAGCAGAAAGGGCCTTTCCTTAGGGGGTTTCTGAGACAGAGTTCGGATCAGTCTCTCATCCTTCAGTTTATAGTGCCAGACACAAATGTGTTTGTAGATAGGTGGTGATCGTACTTTTACATCCCTGAAAATCTTCCTACGTTCAGGAGGTGGAGGGAAACAGTGATTACTCAGTAGATTCATTTGCTTAAGTTTATCTGGTGTTAAAGTTTGAGAAGACACAGTCCAAAATAGAATTTCATTTTAATCAGCACTCAGAGCATGTTGTCACGGGCTGCTGTGGTGGCGGGAATGGGTCCTGTCATTTAACAGTCCCTGTGCCGAGGGGCAGCCTAGGACACAGCCGATGTTGATGCCCATCTGCCCAGAGCTCTCCATGGCTCTATCCTCAGAGCCCCTCACAGTCTCCCTGGGGGTGATGATGTTCAGGGCAGTGTGCATTAGTCCTCCCTGCTGTGCCACCAGGAGTCAGGATGACTGTCCTTCCATTGAAGGTTTGCAGTGAGGAAATCAGGGTGCGGACTCAACCTGCTGCCTCAGGTCATAGGACCGGGACTGGCTGGGGCTGGGCTCAGACGAAGGTCTCCCTGCATAGTCTGCTTAGCGCTGGTGAGATCTGGGACAGTAAATCTGAGTTCTTGCTTAAATGAAGAAAGTCTTTCAGGTTAGGTCCACATCTTCTTTGGGGAGAAGAGCAGGATTTTAGTGACCTAGCTCAGAAGTTCGGTGTTGGCTATTTTAAAAAAGACTATAGTTTATCAATAAGTTCTTTCTTTTTTGAGCCCCAGAATCTATTTTTCAACAAAGACTTTGTTGGAATTGGGAATGGGGTTTCCAGAGTACTTCATAAAGGCCATAATTAAAGTACATGGTATCTGCAGTGATAAACCAGTAATTATTCCAGACGGGAAAAGGTACCATTTAGTAAGAGGTAATTTATAAAATTGTTGGGAGCTTAAAGAAATACAGACCAATGAAGGCGAGTGTTTTTAAGATCAAAAGGAAAGTTCTGGATGTTTTTGTAAAGCTCTCGATGTAGATTGTGATGGGCTTTCTCTTCCAATTTGTCTCTGGAATCTGGCCTTGCTTGTTGGCAGTATCTGGGGCCAAGGCCAGGGCTCTGTGATGCTTGCCACCATCACTGGGCATGTGGTACACAGGCATCGAGTCACAAGGAAGGGAGGAGGGGGAGGAAGCTTCCTGGGGGTGGGAGACAGGACAGGGGTGCAGAGAAAGTGAAACTACACTGTCAGTTTCACCTGGGGATGAGGGCAGGGTGACACCCAGCTTCTAGATGGCCTGCTTGTCACCAGTGGAAGGAGGAAGACAGACAGGAGTACATGAGTTCCTATGTGTGTACGCGTGCGTGCGTGCGTGCGTGTGTGTGTGTGTGTGTGTGTGTGTGTGTGTAGCACATGGGCCACAGGACCATGTGATTGTGTGTCTTGCATTTGGTTCTCACTTATTCAGGTTTTCAGCCACTGTTTTGTGTCCACTAAGCAAGTCTGGGTCCTTGTGGAACTTATAGTTTTGTGATGAGAGAGACAAAGAAACTAGCAAACAAGGGTGTGAAAAATAAACATAACAGTGGCTGATGACAGCAGGGCTAGAAAGGGTGAAGGCACCTGAACAATAACCATCAGAGGAAACAAATAAAAACCAGAAGGGGGTCTTGGACGTGGCCACTGGAGCTCAGCAGCTCAGAGTGAGGGCTGGAAGGCTGGAGAGCACAGAGGGAGCTGGAGGTGTGGTGGGCAGGAGGACTCAGGTAGGGACGTCTGTGACAGGAGGGCGTGCAGCTTCTCGAGGGTGGCACCAGCCACAGAGGAGAAGAGGAAGGCAGGGAGGGGTTCTGTGTCATTAACAACTTGTCCTTCCGTCCCTCGCTGTGGGCCCCGTGCAGACTGGTATGTCAGACTCCCAGTTGGCGCCCGTGTCTCCTGGCTGGGAGGACATCCAGTGGGGGCCACACGGCTTTGGACTCAGACTTGACAGAGCAGCATAGGAGAGACATTCACAGCACCCAAACTTCCTGTTCTACTAAGGAGGGCAGAATCTCAGCTGCCATTTGTGGTCAGCTTCATTTCACAGAAGAAAAGATTTTCCAAAACTGAAAATCTAAGGGCACAGTCTCAAGGGAAAACCAAATTTTCGAGAAATACTACATAGACCTTTCCATTTTACTTTTAGCCCAGAACCAGAGAAAATTCCCTAGAGAGACTCAGCAGGTTGCAGAGAACTGACCATGGGTCCCACACTGCACCTGTTTGGCTTGTGGGCTGGACCTGGGCCCTGGGCGCAGGTGGCTTCTCAGGGTCACCAGGAAAAGCTTGAAATCCAGAGTCTTGACCTCAGCTTCCTCCTCCTTCCATCCCAGCAGCAGGCTGAGCAACTGAGCTCCTGTCTCTGCCCTGCCAGGGTGCAGACAAGCCACTCAGTGCAATGTGGTGTACACCAGCCACATCCAGTCCTGGCCAATATCTCCAGGAGCTGAAGCACCGCTGGAGAAACAAACCCAGCTGGTGTGGCGGTACACACGGTCCACTTATACCCTGGGAGGCTGAGACAGGAGGATTCCCTGGGAGGATCACAAATGTAAATTCAGCCACACTAAAACCTTGTTTCAAAGTGGAAAATTTAAAAAATAAAGATTGGAGATATAGCTCAGTGTAGAGGTTCAGTTCTAGTTCTCAGTAATGAAAGCAAAAGAAAAGAAAATAGTAGAAAGTGTCAGTGAGCCTCACCTGATCTTCAGATATGCTGCGACTCCAAACACCAGCACTACCACAGCAATGACCGTCACAGTGATGGCGGCGATGCTGCCTGTGAAAGAGGACAGAGTTGGTGACCCGCGGAGACTGTACCCACTCCTGCCCGCCCCTTTCCTTCCTGAAATAGGAAAGACTCAGTGACTGCAGATCATTTTGAGGAAGCCAGAACCAGAAGAAATCCCGGATCTCTGTGTTGCTGGCATGATATTATGGCAGGGGATGTTTGGCAAATGGTTGATATTGTTCTGATATTTGCTCAGATCTTGTGGCTTGCCTGGAGCTCAGTGAGCCCATGGCTATCTCGGGTTTGCTCTTGGAGAATGACACCAGGGCTTGGCTCAGCTGCTGCCACAGAGATAATCGGAGTCTCCCGGTGTCTTCTTTACTTCTTGCAGGCTTGGGTTCCTCTTCTAGCCACTCGTGAAGTATTTTGGAGACAGGATGCCCTAGATGGGGTCACCATGAAATAATGCGGTGGGCAGCCTTCAAGATCAGACCCACACAGCTGTCTGGGGAGTGTGCATTTGAAGGGGCCATCATTTGAAGGGGCCACTCGGGGGTAAGATGAACTGGTTTGAATGATGTCACCACACTGAAGCATTTAAAAAAGTAACTCCCTGGGAAGTGTGGAGCTTTCACTCCTACATGGAAACTTGGGTTTTATAGAGAATAAAATCAAGTCTGCTATACAAAGTAGGTTACACTGTGTGTTTTGTTTGCTGGAATAATCAACCAGAATTACAAAGTGACATGAACATTTTATTCTGTAGTTTGAAATCTGGTTCCAGAGGCAACTATTAATAGACAGTTAAAAAACAAAACAAAACCAATCCTTGGAGCAGGCAGCATGGTCAGAATAACTATACTGCCTCTGGGTACCACTCAGGAGCACAACACTCTTTTTGTGTGAGCACTGGGCTAATAATAATGTCGATACTTCAGCTTTATTCCCACTCAGAAATGCAAGAGTCAAGTGGGCTCTTGTCCCTTATTACCAGGTGACGTGTTGGCACCGAGGCCGGTGTCAGGGAAATGATTTATGGCCTCACATGAACACAGACTTCTCAGACACACCGGGAAGGGTGCACAGAGCCAGGAGCTGGAGAGATGGACGCACATGTGGCCCAACTAGGGTCAGCAGTGTGCCTGTGACCTACGTACTCAAGCTCACCAACGGCTGTGGGTCTCAGTGTGGAGATAGAGGAGCAAGATGTCAGCCTGCTTGTCACATACAACTTTGAGGAGATTCGATGAGGTAGCGTGAGCATTGCTCTTCAGAAAAATCAAAGCACAACCCAGGGCCAGGTCCCATCTCTCCTACACTAGGTCACAAAGTTGATAAAAAATTGCTAAATCTTTGGAGACTAGTTTGGAGATTATTTTGGTATCTATCCTTTTATTTTTTCTCACCAACACAAATAGTTTTTGTTTACTGTTCTTTTCTTTATCCCTCTAAAAGAATTAGAGGCTCACTTAGAAGCAAAGCTACTCATGATTAGCAAGTCCCGGAGAGCTCCAGGTGAGGGTGTCACCCCAGGCTCTATGCTCCTGCACCTTCATTTCTGAGGGAGCCAGGGGGACCACTGTGAATGTGAGGAAAGAGGCCAGTGCCCATGTCTCCCTGGAGAGCGGCCACGTTCAGCCACATCTGCCCTCACACACATTCACGCTTGCACGGATGCGGTCCTTTGCTTCTGGGGTCCTGTGGAATGAGACTAGTGTAGCTATCAGTGTCCTCTCCCTTGTCATTGTGTAGAGATGGAAGGATGGCTTCCAGGCCTCAAAAGTCCACATCGATCAAGCAGAGTCCACCTCAGACTTTCCCAGGAAAGTCTCACGCTTCCTCTACGCAAGGAAGCTTTTAGCTTCAGGTCCTCCAAACTGTGCAGAACTTAGAACGACGACTCAGAGTTCATCAAAGCCTCAGAACAGCTCTCCCGAAGTGCTGGTGGAGGCCAGTTCTGACCACAAGGCAAGGTGCCAGGGGCATTTTAAGATGAAAAAAGGTGCGGTTTGTGCAATTAGGAAAAGTTTAAAAATTGGCCTTTTGATCTCTCTTCTTTCTTCCCTTGCAAGAGATAGAAAGTAGCTGATTTGCCTATAGGATTCTTCTTGCCCTAGAGACTGTGTAATGCAGGAAATCATAGGTTTGACCTTTTCCGATTTCTCCCCGACTCTAAGCATCTGGGCTTCCTCCAGCACTGTGCTGTATGGAGCTTATTTATGCAGCATTTCTTTCTAAAGATAAATGAAGCTGTTTCTCCAACTCAAGTGCTGTTCTTTTTTTGGTTGTTGTTGAGACAGCAAGTGATAGAGTGGCCACCACGTGACTGTGGCTTTCCAGCCCTGGGTGTGACCCTGGTATCTAACGGGCCTCTGAAGGTCACTTTTCCTGGTCCCCTGCATGACCAGAGCTGCTTGGGCACCTAGGGGCAGTTGTGCAAGAGGCCTCTGGGAGTTGGTGCCGCTGACACTGGCCCATAGGTGAGACGCAGCGTGCTTTTGAACAACCAGTCTCTCCCTGGTCATTTTGTTAGGCGATAGCCAGGGAGCCAGGACCTCTGGCCTCGACCTCAGCCAGCTCTGAGCCAAGAGATGCCGTGTCCCAATTTTTCTGATCCCACAACTTCTGTGGCCCACAGGTTCCTGCAGCCCAACCCTGGCAGGGGTCCATTCTTTGAGCTTCCAACTTTGAGTAGGTGAGGGGGTTGCTGAGCAACCCAAGCACAAATTAGGGAACTGGAAAGCCTTGTTTCCTCCTTGTGAAAACAACACTGGGATTCCCCTGGTCCTCCCATTCGCCCTCTATCTGACGGGGATGGCTCAGGGCACTGTGAGCCCCATGGTTGTGCCCATTTAGACTCAAAGCTATGCTTGTGGAAAAGCTCAGAGATGGACAGAAAGGAAGAGAGTGAGCAGGGAAAACTCATCTGCGTGTCCTGGAGCCCAAGACACAGATCTGCTTCACCCAGGGGATCTTGGGATCCACACCCCAGAGCCTGCTCACAGTCCAGGACTTGCCAGTGCTCCTGGTGGCTGGCCACTGTCATCCTGGCCCAGGGCAGGAATAGAGGAATCCAAGGATAACTGCGGCTGCTGACCTCTAGCAGAAGCCTGCATGGCTTTGAATCTAAGTGAGAATCCTGGGATGACTCTTGTGTTACAGACTGGGAAGTAGAGGCCAGGAGAAGTCCAGACTGGACTGAAGTCTTACTTGGGCAAATGACAGAGCTGGTTCTGAGCCCAGGATCACATCACCCAGGTTTTTCACTTTGAATCAGTCCCTGCCCAGTTCTCAGTGTGCATAGTTGTGTTCCTCTTGTGAGGAGGCTTCTACCTGGGCAGGTGACAATGCACTCTGCGTCCAGGGACTCTGTGCCCCCTCTTTCTGTCACTGCACCTATGCTTGATGGCTCTGGGGTGAGGAGGATTCCAGTCATGGCGTCCTAACTCTGCTCTCCCTCACTTGTGTGCTTCTGGCCCTGGACATAGTCTGGCCGACAGTGGATACTTAGCTCTTTTATTAAATATCAAATAAATAAATTGGGGTAAATGATCCTGGAAATTTCTAGCCCTCATCACTGTGCTGAGAAAGCTGTGAAGCAGTGGGTTTTCTGCTTGTCTCTGAGTCCTAGATCTTGTATGAGAGCGACTCCTACCACGTTCCACTGCCCACCTCTGGCCTTCCACAATTGGTGGATGACCATGGCTGCCTAGAAGAAAACTTCTGGGATAATAAATAGTCAGATGATATTTGCAAAGTAGCACAGCGAGTTCTCAAAAGCCCTTTTCCCTGGTCAGATTTGCTCAGCTGTCACTCAGTGCCCTGGGCCACCTTGGAATGAACATAGCTTCTCTGTAAGGAGCCTTTCCCTACAGCGTGGCTACACCTGGCCACTCCCCTCATGTGGCCTAATGGTGCCACTCCTGTCTTCCAGGGTTCCCAAACCTCGATGCCCTTTGAGGATTCCCCTTGTGGGAGGATTTCCTATCTTGCCCCCTTCACACATGAAAGTAAGAGTTCCTTTGGGTTCAGCGAGGAAACCTGCCACCTCCAGAGGCAGTTGGAGGAACAGGTCAAAAGAGGGCTTTGCAGAGAGGACCTGTGGAAGAAGCTTTCAAGGCCTTGGACAGCCCAGCCCCTTCCCTTTGTGGATCTAGAGTTTCTGAGGCCATGCATTTACAGAAATGATACAATAGGACTGCATCTGTATAAGAAGGTGTCTTGGAAATTACTGGTGGCCATGGAGAGAGTCACTGCTGAGGCTCAGGTTCAGACCTGGGCCACAGGAGCCACTGAGGAGGGCCTTGAGCCTTCTATTTCTAGATATTTCTTTGATTTTGTGCAGCATGGTTTAGTGACTATACACTATTGGATGGCTGACACTGACATTGCTAGCCATAGGGAGTGACTCATGATATGCATATGAGACAGAGATGCCTGAAATACGTGGTTATCCAATGACCTCACATGAGTACCATCTGCAGAGTCTCCAGTTCAGGGTCCCTGAAATCCAGGAGCATCAAATTATGCTTCCCTGTTCATCTAAGCCCCAAGTAAACAATTCATAAAGAAGCCCTAATTGCTTTAGAAGTGGGTCTATCTTTTAATTGAATATTATTAGTAGTTATGATGTGAGGGGGGGAAAAAGTTCCTCCATAAAGCATATATAACTTGCACATAAACATAAGAACACAAGTATTTAATTAACACAACCTAAGCTTGTCTCTGTAAGTTCTCCTCCCACCGCTCTTCCTTAAAGTCTTTGAATCATTAAAGCACTATTAGCCCTTTGTTCATGAAGAGTAAGGAAGGTAAACTGCACCGAAGGAGCCTCATGTTATCCCAAGCAGAATTTCTGCCTTGGGTTTCTACTCTCACTGGTGGCTCACTGGGGGTACAGCTGTGCTTGACATGTGGGGGCAGGCCCCAGGCTTGTACTTTTTTGCAGTAGGGCATCTACAACACACAAGGCATTGTCTCGGTGGAGGTGGTGCCCCCTCCCGTCGGTCTCTCTCTCTCTCTCTCTCATCTCTCACTCTCTCTCTGCAGACACATATCCACTGTATCTCTAGGGTGCTGGGACACAGGTTGGAAGATTGTGTAAACCACAGCACACCAGCAGGCACAGTTCTCAGTTACCATGGTTTCAAACTTTCTTTGCTTCATTTACAGTCTTTTTTAGCACAAAGAAGGCCTTTTTTCACTTAGAATTTAACAACCTGTGTAGCTCTCCTGATCTCTGTTCTTGCACATCTGTAATGTGAAGCATGCAGCATATTTCCAAGGGGAACAGACCAAGTTCCCCGTCCTCTTTAGCTCTCCACTTGGAACCCAGCCAATGGATGCCCAGCCAGAGGCTGAGGACAGGAACTGTCCTCCTCCCAATGGCCTCCAGGGCTCCTGAACCTGACATTCAAGGTCAGATTGGGGATCTTGGCTCCTAAATCATCTCTTTACAAATGGTATTCAGGGGTGAAAAGGTGTCACAGGAAGCAAATGATATGTCACCACGGCCTGCCATTTGTCTCCATAAACATGGGGATGATTTTTTTCTCATTATTCCCTCCTCTGTTTCATTGATAAGACAATGCTGTGGGAAAAATTAGCCAGAAAAGGTGGCAGAGTGCTTTCCAACCATCATTCACCCGGTAAGGAAGGCCCAATCTTTTGAGTTCTTAACACGCATGACCTTCCACAGTCCCATTCCCTGGCATAAGGGACAAAGGAAGATGGAAGGGCAGAGTCTTTGGGACCAAAATCATCTGATCCCTGTTTACTGAGCAATGTGCACCTCTCACTTTTATTGGTTTTGTCATGAGATCTGGGTGGAGGCCGCAGACTTACAGTTTCAGGTCACCTCCCCCTCCAACATTTTTGCTGAGGTTGAAGACATCAGTGTACTTGCCAGAATCCCAGGGACTCTGAGACCTGCATGAGCCTTAGCTAAGTCAGCCTTGTCCCCATGTGACTACTTGCCAATGCCATGGGAACCTGCTTTGGGATGCTGTATTTACCGAATTCTCTCAGATTCTGACCCTTCATGCTTTAGAGTTAAAAACACTAGAAAGAAAGCAATTTCCAAACTGGTGCAAAGTTAAGGGAAGAGTGCAACGTCTAGGTCAGAACAGCCTACTTTTGGAGTAGGTGGGTCTTGGTTTTAATCCAGTAGTTCAGGTTTGTTTCTTGAGCTGCTCATGATAGCTTTTTTGCCAGCTGGAAATCTCTAGTTGTTGGAACCCTAACCCTTTCCTTGAGACTTCCCAAGTTTTCTGAAAGTCTTATCATTTCAAATGTGAGCCTCGTTGTGTTTCTCTTTCATACTTCTTAGATTATCCCTTTCGGGATTGTGCTGTAGGCAGGCACTTAAATGGACTTTTACTTCCTAGAATTCACAGTAAGTGTCCCACTGGGAACTTTAAAGTATTTTACAAACATTCTAATTTTTCAGGCAAGAAAACCAAAGTCTAGAATTGAAACTTTTGCTGGTATCTACACTAACGACTCAGAACCTGACTGTAATGACAACCGTTAACATTTCAGTTAATGCTATATTTAATCCTAATAAAAATCCTATAGAAGAGGTACAGTACTGTACCCATACACTCATTCTGTTGATGAGGCAAGTCTGGCACCCAGTGATAAATTAACTTGGCCCCAGGTTTTTCACTTGGCAAATGGCAATAGTGAGATTTGAACCAGGCAGTCTTACGCCCAAACTCAATCGACTATTCTTACCTTCCCAGGGCTTGCTTTTGGAATGACCCCACCACTATTTCTACAAATGGTGATATGGAAAAATGTTTTGAATGGACTATTCTCATGGACTTACTGAGAGCTGAGGATTTGAACATAAGTTCACCTTCATCTCTAAGCCTGTGCAGGCCAAGGGTCTGACTCCCAAAACAAGCTCCTGTTAAATATAATGCTTTTCTTTCTGAGCACTGAGAGACAAAACACACTGAGGACAGTGAGGCTTAAGACACATTACATGCTCTCCTAACTTAATGCTCTCACCTTAATTTGTGCGATGAGATTTTTTGATCCCTTTATGTAAAGACATGGCTGGTGCCAGACCATCTTATGTCCCTGGCTGGGTGTTTGGTGACTACAGTGACTCACTCTTTTGAGCTGGAAGGTTGCCGTAATGGTTCAGTCCCACACAGAATCAGTGTCTTTGAATCTGCTTCCCTGATGAGCCAGCAATCTGTTGATTCATTAACAACCTCAGCCATGCTCATGAGCTCAATTTCACTTTCTCAGTGAGGCATTTCCAAAACCATTTTAGTCATCTAGGAATGGTGGAAGTATTTGAAATAGAAAGAAAAGAAATGATTCTTTGGGGACAGAAACTCTGGATGCAGTAAAAGGTGACACTGGTGCAATTCCAGTGTATGATGATTCTGTCTTCCTACCAGCTGATCACATAATGGTAAGTAGCTGAGTTTTGACCTTGACATATATTATTCCAAAAATTTGGAAATTTTTCAAAAGATGGATTAAAATTTGGGTAGTAGAAGTAAGCAAGAGGAAAAATAGCAAAAGCAGGAACAAGGATTTCTAATGACTTTTAACTAAAATAAAAGTTGACTGTTTACAGTGACGGTTTACTTGGCTTTAATAAGCTTTGAGGTTTAGGCTAAGTTTAAAGAACTGTGCTCAGAGGGAACAAATGGAATGAGCAGTAAGCCTGGTGGCACAAAGCCCATAGTGAATCCACCCTGGGACCCAGAATGCTGGGAAAGCCACATGTGGGTGCCTGACAGGGTGCAGGGGACAGACCGGAAAAGCCCCAGACATCTGTGATGACAGTCTTGATGTCTCTGTGTGCACAGGGAAGGGTGTTAGCTCTTCTTATTCTAATTAGAGCTCAAGATTTACAAAAAGTGAGATTTATGTAGATTTATTATCTAGCATTGCTGTTGAGACTTCCCAAAATAAATCTGATTGATTTGATTGGTTTACTCATTGAACGCTGATTGAGCACTGTTAGGTTCTGGGCAGACTTCTGTGAGCCGGAGTAGATGAGATCTGCCATCCAGTCTAGTACCAAGGGAGGCCGTGGAGGGCCGGGATGCTGCGGGGCAGGTCCCTGCAGCCCAGAAAGGAGGGACACAGCTGAGTTGCTGTGCACTTTGTAACAGGGAGGCCAGAGCAGACCTGGGCCCCACAAAAACTTGTGATGCTTCTGTCTGGAGCCTTCTCCCACTCCTGCAGCACCTGAATGCTTCTCCTCTCTCCTCAAACTCAGCCAAACATGGGCTGGAGATTCAGCTCAGTGGCACTGCGCGTACTTTGCAAGCACAAGGGCCAGAGTTCGTTCCCAGGTACTGACCGCCAACCCTTCAAAAAATAAATCCCAAAAAATGACCACCTGTTCACACATTTCTATGGAGCCCAGTGAAAAGTAGCTAATGTTCTTTGGCCTTTCGGGCTTATCTTTAAAAATTAAATTACTGTGTAATCCTTTAACCTGTTTTTAAACAACTGTTTTTAAAGTGTGATGGTCATTAACTCAGCTTAATATACCCTTTCTACTCCTACTACTTTTCTCAGAGTATGCTAAAAACCACTCTGTTTTCTCATCAATTAATTCTGTTATGCAAATCTATACTTATCCTAAGGAATATGGATGTCCTGAGGATCAGAAAGTCCCTTCCAATTATGCAGAGATGTCTAGATGTCTAGATGTTTGTGAGGCTCAGGGTCCTTTAGTCAGGAATATTTACTGGCATTGTTCATGCTGAATAAATTCTGGAGGTCAGACCAGCAGTTTAAGTTCAAAGGACTTTATCAGTTTACACAACTGTATGCCTTCCTCTTTGTAGTGGAAAATACAGGGCAGCATAAGACAAACGAAGCTTATAGACAAGAGAAATCCACAGGCACCAAGCAGAGTGACTGTATTTTGAGTCTACACAGTAGGAACAGAGGCCTCGAGTCTAACCTGGTCTGAAGTGACAGCTCGCCCCTGCGGCTCACGCTGACCCCTGAACTGCACCATGCTCTTTCTTTCAGGGCACAGAAAACACTTGGTACTCACAGCTCCGGGAGCACTCTGATTTAACAACACAAGATCACCTACATCTAACAGGTCACATCATCCTTTAACAGCCAAATAAAAGCAGTAAAATGAAAATCACAACCCATTTCTTCCGTGTAGCTGGTTTCAGATGGCTGCCACGGTCACCTGCTTTCCCTTCCACCAGGGAGCTCGGCCCCTCAGGCCCAGCTGAGACCTGAGTCTGTCTATCATTCTCTCCAGACCCCTTTTGTCACAGATGTTGCTGAGTTCCCCTCGCTGGAAGGTTCTGAAGATGGGTGAGGAGCTCCGCCTATGGGCGATGAGCCCACTTCTCCGGGAGCTGTGTAAGGATGTGATGTGTGTGTTTACACACAGACTGAATGCAGTGCATCCTGTCACAGTGCAATGCAACCAGAGGGATTCAGAGATGGCCTCTCAGGTGTTCAGCTTAGCTAAGAGCCCTTAATGTCAGAGCACTTCTGTGACATGCCTCACCTCCAATAATGACAAATGGACTTCGCACAAACTTGTGCACATTTCCAGTCCTGTCCTGCCTGCACTTTGCCACACAAATCCTTCCTCCAGGTCCTTCACGTACAGCATGATTCTTAGCGTGGTCTTCCCTATCCAAAGCTGTTGGTGACAATCGACCAACTAGTAGCTCGGGTAATTCGCTAACCCTGCTCCTCCATCTTCGGAGGAATGTCCTGATGCCTTTCTTCCTTTTCTGCCTGCACCATTCCCCTCCATGTGGCTCAAGACCAGTTGACTAGGTCACCCTATTGTGTGGGCCTGGGACATTTAAAGCCCATGAGAGGCACGACTGTATTATTCACAGTTCTTTCCCCAGAACCTAATCAAACTCCTGGTTCATAGTAAGTTTGAAAAAACTGTTGGCTGCAGATGGAGGGTCTAACTCGGTCTTCCCCACAGTTCATATAGTAACGATGACGATGATGACTGCGATAGCAAAACGGTGGCACCAGGACAGCAGAACAACAGCTATGATCCAGCCACTGTCCAACAGCCACGGGTGCTATCTTGTCTCAACCTTTCATGGTGCGCCATGTCTGCCATCCTTGTCCTGTATGGCTGAAGAGAAGCCAGAGGCCCCCAGGGCTGCTGACTGCCTTCTCCATGGATCTCTTCAGCAGACATTATTGACAGCCCACCACCCTTTGGGCTCCGGCCCCCTGATGTGGACGAGCTCCCTCTTTCCTGGGGGCTGACCGTGGTGTGGGAAGCAGACACTAATCTCGAAAATGAGGTGATGTCAGAAAATGAAAAGTAAGGCAATGGATGGTGATAGGTGCTACTATTTCAGAGGAGGGAGTGGATAGAGGCCTGCAGAGGAGATGGCAGTGGAAGAGTCCCGACAGGGGACAAAACCAGGCTCTTAGAGCAGGGGAGGGAGACTGCTTCAGGAGGGGAAACAGGAAGTTCAAAGGCCTGGAGGCAGGAGTATCCTGCGTAGGCAGCAAACAAGAAGTTTGCCAGCCTGTGTGAGGGGAAGGAGGTAACAGCAGGGGTGGGTTGGGATCGCACTGAACACTGGGCACAGAGCAGGGTTGGGCCTTCCTCTGGCTCAGACTGGCGAGGTTCGTGTTAGAGCTGCAGAGGACGGGCCCAGGCTTTGCTTTGCACAGTGGTCCCCACAGGTGCACAGCAGACATTTCTCAGTTGAGTAGGTCACGCTGGATGCCTCCTTGCTGGTCCATGACGGAAACCCTGTCCACCACAGTGACCGTCCCCCTGCTCGCCACACTCAGCTCTTCTTGGGATCAGGCTCCTTTCACCCCTTTTCTGGGAGCATGTACTGTGTGCAGTGTTCCCTAGAGCAGTGATGGTGGACCTTTCCGAGCTTTTAGTGATGACAAACAGCCCGCTGCGGCACACGTGCCACGGGTTCACCCCCATTGCCCTAGAGCCACGTAGCTGTGGATGCAACTCTGGCTTCCTATGTAGGTCTTTGTTACTGTTAGTGTCCTTTCTTCCTAACTTGTGTCTAGCACGTGCCCATCATGGTGGATGCCTACTATTTGAGAAGACTGGGTTCTCCTGAGGGACAGCTGCTCCTGTACCCTAGCTTGTCATGCTGGATCTTTCTGGAGCGTCCTGCTTGTCACAGGACTACCTGGGGGAAGCTGCAGCCCTGTCTCCTCCACATATCCTCTCACCTGTTTCTTGGGTAGATCTCAGCTGCTTGGCCCCTGACTTCTTGAGTGCCCTTTCCTTCTAGTACCTTAAAGCGTACAGTTTCACCTCCACGTCAGGCTGTTACTTCAGAAAAGACCCTAACTACCCGTCCACTATAACTTCTAAGACTGAAAAATTAAGAGAAACACGATACTCACTTTCAAGTGGCTTTGGGAGAGTGAGAATGAGCATAGGGCCCTATAAAATTTATTACGTTCCCATGAAAGCCACCATGACAATAGAGAACCATTTCCGCCACACCCACACCCTCCTGTGACTGGTTTCCAGGAGGTGAACATTCCTTTGAAACTCTGAGCAGAATAATAACTGACACTTCCTGAATGCCTCTCCGGGCCAGGGACTGTGTGAAGCGGGTCATGTGTCATGGGTCATGTGTCATGTCATGTGACCTCCACGAGAACATTACGTGTGGAACCTACTCTGCCCCATTTCACAGAGGAGAATGAGACTTGGGTCAGAGCTTTGACCTAGGAGCTGCCTTGAGCAGTGCCCGGTCTGGGCTACCCACTCTTACTCCTTCACAACCCTGTGAGGTGAGGGGAAGACAAACTGAAGAGACACCTGGCCACAGGAATGAGCGTGTGTGTCATGAGGATGTGACTAGAGTTCGCTTGCATTCTTGTGGCAATGCCGTGCATGATGACCACCCCGGCGTGAGCTCCAGAATCCACACCTGACTGCATGAGTTGAGTGGGACTGACCCTCAACCTGTGGCATGGCCGAGCCCCTGGGCCTGGCAGAGGACTCACCTGAGCTCAGTGCGTGCCCCACCTCCTGCATGATCAGGAACGGGGTGGTGGTCTCCGGCCCGCAGATGACTTTGCCAGGCTGAGCATCCTGAGCTGTGTTCTCAGCCCCTGGCTCCGCCGTGTCAGGGGGTGCGGCCGTGTGGCTGGAGCTGGGCTCCTCCGCTGGGGATGTTGCTGTGGTGGGAGGTCTCGGTGGCTGGGTGCTGGGCACCTGGGCATTGTGGCCGGAGGGGACAGAGGCAGAAGGAGCTGGAAGTGGTGCAGTTGACAGGGCTGATGGGGACGAGGGGGACGTGGTCACATCCTCCTGGGATAGAGGGGTGGAGGACCGCCACCCTGTGGCTGGCACGCTGGACCCAGGGCCACCCGAGCTGTGTTCCACTGGGGTGAGAGCTGAGGGCACACCACTGGCTGTTGAGGAATGCCCAGGGGGCGATGGGCTGTGGTTGGCACCCTGCTCACTGGGAGCTGGGCTGGTGATCGCCTCTCCCGTGGGTTCAGACGAAGTGTTCTTGGGCGGAGGAGTCGGCGTGTCCGCTGTAGTGACTGAGAGTCCCAAGGCGTCCTGAGTGCTGTTGGCCAGAGGCGTGGGGGAAACAGCAAGGCTTGATGCAGGGCTGGTCCCGAGGGCAGCCAGGGAGGTGGGTTTGGTCAGGAGAGAAACAGGTGAGGTTGGCCCGTTCTGCGCCCTCAGTCCTGTAAAGGAGCCAGTACAGGTGTTAGTAGGGTAACCCACGGAGCAGGTGAAGCCTGGCTACTTTCTCACGATATTGTCACGGGGAATCTGGACATTTGTACAGTCTCCTCCTCCACTATAAAGCGTGTTCTTCCTATTGGCAGTTCATGCTGGGGGTGGGGGAGGGGTGAGCTCATCCTGTTCCTGCTTATTCACACCAGTGCTCTGAAAGGTGAGATGCCTCTAGAGGGACCTGGCTCCCTGAACTTCAGCTGTCAGCTCTGGGGCCCCTGCAGGGACACAGAGGGTGTAGAGTGTGTGGCACACATAGTGACTATTTGGGGTGGGGCTGCAGTCCCGTCCAGTATGTGAGCCCGTTTCCCACAGAGAGGAAGAGGGATTACCCGGGAAGAAAGCCAGGAAGAGGAACCATAGGTTTGGAAATATTTCCAGGACAACAATCTATTTCTCTCAAATTCTAGCCTGGAGTTTTTACAGTTCTATTGTTTTGTTGAAGATCCCATCCATAGTTTGTAAAACTTAGAGTTACTTTCCTTCCCTTTCTTCTTTCTTTTGTCCATTAGTTTTCAGTAATTTGTTTGTTGTTTAATAAATGGCTCTCTGCGCTGGTCCTCTGGTGATGTGCTCAGGAGCTGATTAAATAATTATTATGTTAAAACTCCTGTAATCTAACAGTTACCATTTTCACCATTTTAAAAAAATTATCTTTATTGGTACATTACATATACGCATCATGATTGTACTCCATATGGGCATTTGTACCAGTATAAGACACAATTTAATTCTCATTTTTTCCCATAGCCCTACCCACCCTACCGTCCCCCCATATACATAAAATTTGTTTCCTTACTTTTTTGTTATAATCTCATTATATTTTCCCCTTCACTCTATTTTACTTTGAGCATTTTCTATTTCACAATATATAACATACAATTCTAGGACTCATTTACATCTTTATTTTCTCATATCAGAGAAAAGATGCACTATGTACCTATCTGTGGCCTATTTATTTCACTTATGAGGATATCCTCAAGGTATGTCCATTTAAGTATAAATGATTCAAACTTATCATTTTTTATGGCAGAGTAATACTCCATTCTGTAGAAGAACCACAGCTTTTTTATCCAGTCTCCAGTTGATGGACACTTGGGTTGTTTCCAAGATGTAGCAATCATAAATTGGGCTGCTTAATGAATTTGCGTGACATCCTTGCAAAGGAGCCATGCTAATCTTCTCTGTATCGTTCCAATTTTAGTATATGTGCTGCCGAAGCAAGCACGATTTTTATTTTATTTTATTTTTTTTTTTGAGACAGGGTTTCGCTTTGTAGTTGAGGCTGGCCCTGAGCTCACTGTGTAGTCCGGGTGAGCCTTGGACTTAGCAATACTCCTGCCTCTGCCTCCTGAGTGCTGGGATTACAGGCATGCACCACCACACCTGGCACTGTGGTATGTGGTACTGATTGCTGCTGGGCATGTCACTGCATCCAGCATTGTATATGGTTTGCGGGGATCAAACCCTGGACCTTGTGCTTGCATGGCAGGTGCTGGAACCACTGAGCTAAATCCCCGATATTCACCATTTTGCACATGCGGCTCAGGGTCACTGACAATAGTTAAGTTGCTGGGTATACCTTCACTACCATGCATCTCCAAGATGTTCCCTGACCTACATATGCTATGGGCCTGGGGCTGACAAGAAGTTATGCTGGTGCTATGTATCCTGAACTCAACACTGGATTCTCATGAAAACAACTGGTTTTATTTTATGTAAAAGAAGTTCATGGGGGAGGGGGAGAAGTATGGCTCAGTATTATATCACTTGTCTTGCCTAGCGTGTATGAGGATTTGGGTTCGATCTCCAACACTAAAAAAAAGATTACAAGGAGTTGGCTGGGAGAGCTGAAGGAAGCTCCTCCCCTTCCCAGTGAAGCTCCAGACTTGGGTCGCCCAGTCTCTCTGCCCTTTGGTCTTTTCACAGTTTTGTCCTATGGCAGTTTCTCAGCCTTCCTGGACATATGGACACAAAACAGCTGAGTCCTGTATCATGGAAACACCGGGTCCTGGTTAAAGATCCAGCCCAGGACGCTGACAGTGCCGCACAGTGCAAGGCAACCTATTTGGGAGACAGAGGCAGAGACAGCCTCTGTTTGGGAACTGGGCTGGAGAATCTGTGAATCTGAATGAGGAAGAGCCAAAGACCGGTGGTCGGTACCTCCCCTTGTGGTGTATCTGCGACACCCACGGGGCTCTGGCTTTGGACAGAATTGATACCCAGTTTCCTCTTTTGATGTGGAAGTGCTGTATACAAGTTGGGCCCAGGGGCAGTGGAGGCCTTGGAGGAAAGATTAAAAGTTTTACAAAGGCACCATGGAAAATAAAAGATACACAAATGTCATTTCCAAAAGACATTTAGGGAAGTCACAGAAGAAATGGCATTTGAGTCAGTTCTGAAAAGATAACGCACACGCTGCTGCTTGAAATCACTGTGCCCTGCCATTTTCAGTGCATGTCGAGGCTCCTCTGTGGAAGTCATTTCAGTGCTAAAAATGTATGCTCCAGGAGCTGGTGTTGGCACTGGAGACTTCCCATTTCCTTGTCAATTCTTTGGGGGTTTTTTGGTGATACTGTGGTATGAACTCAGGACCTTATTCTTTCAAGGCATGCAGAACATCCCTGAGCTATATCCCTGGCCCTTCCTTGTTAATTCTTACTAATACTTTTACACTTCTACTCTGCCCGCTGCCTGGAAAGCTGGGAATGATATTTCCTCTGGCCACACACTGGGTGTTTAAAGCACTTTGCAGCCGATCTCCCCTCCTCATCAGCCATTACTGACGTCCAGCGCCCTTGCTGGTGATCATCTCTCAAGCAGGCTTTTGAACCTTGGCTTCAACTTCCCTGTGCCAGCCTGCTGGAGGGTGATTTTCTTCCAGCAGGCAGATGGTCAAGGCCAAGGCACCATGCCCATCCTAGAGAAAGTGGGCTGTCTCAGCTTACTGGGCTACTACAACTAACCCTGGTAGACTGTGAGCTCGGACAACAGACACTCTCACATGTCACAGCTTTGATAAATTGGGTGAGACTTGATCAAAGTGCACCAGGCCCTTTCCTGTTATCAGGACAAGTGCAATTGCATCTTGCAGTCTCCGAGTAGAGCTTCTGGGGCTGCACAGGTCTGCTACTCATGGATGGGAACCTCACACTGTGCCTGCTGGGTGAGCTCCCCAAAAGGCCACTGCACACACACACATACATGTATTCTACACATGTGTGCAAACACTCACCATAAATACAGACACACATGCCCCCACATAAAGGTACACACCACACATCCACAGACACACACACACACTTGTACATGATTTTTTTTTTTTTTAGACAGGCTCTCACTTTATGTAGTTTAGGCTGACCTTGGGCTCACCTTGAACTCACAGCAATCCTCCTGCCTCTGCTTCCCAAGTGCTGGGATTACAGGCATGAGCCAGCATGCTCAGCACTGTGGAACGTTTCTGATTGCTGGTCTCCATGCACAACATTGTTGTCTGTGGTTACCAGGGATTGAACCTGGGCCTTTGCACTTGCAAGGCAGGTGCCAGAACCACTGAACTAAATCCCCAGCGCGCGCACACACACACACACACACACACACACACACTCACACACACACACACACACACACACTCTCTCTCTCTCTCTCTCTTTCTCACTCTCTCTCTCTCTCTCAATGAGCGTGAGAATGTAGACCCAGTAATCTACATGCAACACCTCCTCTAGCTACCATCACCTAACCCCAGGGTGCTGTCTTGTTACTTCCATTCCAGGCAGATGAGACAGAGCCTTCACAGAGCTAAGCCCCTTTCCTGTGGCCTTCAGGCTGGCACTGTCTGGCTCTGGGTCTGATCTCTTGGCTCCTGCTCTACGGCACTGTGATGCGAAGCCCAAGGATGGCGAGGTAGTCCCCGTGTTTGTAAGGTGCCAACCCTCGGTTTCCCTATCTCTAGTGTGGGCCCTGAGAGTGATCTGACTGGACGGGTCCTTCCTTCCATTAGTCCTCTCACAGGTTCCCTAATGCCCTGCAACAGTCCTGAACTCAGGGGCATGGCATGTGAAGTCTCTTGTGGTCTTCACCATGTCCGCCCAGGCCTGCCCCCTCTCTCCTGCTCCTGCTGCTCTTCCTGCCCTGACTCTTCTTCCTAGATGGCCCTGTCAGCCCAGCACTGAGAAGCACTGAGCCGGTGCCTTCTGGAAGTAGTGACCCCTACCATTTTGCAGCAATCCTGGTGATGAGGGTTGCTCATTGTCCTCCGGGTCACAATGCCTCCCTGAGCAGGTACTTGATCAGTACTAGGCAAACCATGGATTTTCTATCCTTTAAAAAGCAGAAAGGTTTTCTCCTTTATATGCAGGTTAGGTCACGAAAGGAGAAACATATCTTCCCTTTGATTTGTCTATAAGCTGTATAAAAAGGATGAGCTACCATAAAAAGTTGGATGGGTGTCTGAGCTTGGTTTGTTACCAAGGATTTCTTCTTTTTTTTTTTTTTTTTTTTTTTTTGAGACAGGGTCTCGCTTTGTGGTTCAGGCTGGCCCTGAGCTCAGCCTCCAACTCACATCACAGCAATCCTCCTGCCTCTGCCTCCCGAGTGCTGGGATTACAGGCGTGAGCCACCACGCCCGGCACTGTGGTATGTGGTACTGGTTGCTGCTGGGGTGGGTCTCCACACCCAGTATTGTTATGTGGTTACCAGGGAATCGAACCCGGGTCCTTGCGCTTGCAAGACAGGCGCCGGAACCACTGAGATAACTCCCTGGTCCAAGGATTTCTTCTTCATATGCATAATGCAGACCTGGCTCTCAGCTCTTGAAATACTGACCCCTGTCATTTGGCCCAAACACAGACTCATCTGATGTCCTCACTAGATGGGTGGGACCTGGGGCGGATGGAGAATGAGGGAGATGAGGACCTGAAGGATGTTTCTTTTCCAATGTCAAAGCTGGCCTCAGTGTTCTCTGTGTAGGGTGAGGCCACACTCCTAGAGCACCCAACACTCCAGCAGGTCTGCCTACCAGCCCAGAGCTGTGGCCATTCTGAGTATGGTGCCACCACATGGTCTTTGGAAGCAGTCACATGTAAAGACAGATTGTGTGTGCCCAAAGCCGTAGACTGTCCAAAAAGAGATCTGTGTGAAGTAGCAAAGCCATCGTCCCTTAGTGTTTGCTTCTGGAAATGCGATATAATTCAGTCCAAAAAGGAGAAGGATTTGCTGTTTTCTGGCCTCCAAGTTAGAGCTCACAGCCCTGGTGTCTGACTTGATTCTAGACCACTGAAGTCAGTGCTAATGATATCCCCAGGCTCCCTCTGCTATCTGGCTGTGAATGCTCCTGAGAACATCATCTATGAAGGATGCTGTGCTTCGGGGAAGAGAAGGGAGAGAACACCACTTTCTGTTTCTCAGGACTGACATCTGTCTTCCTCAGTCATATACTGCTAAGTTCACTACCTGGAGGCATGAGGACCAGTGGTGCTGGGCCCAGAGGACGAGCTGAGCAAGGATCTGACAGATACCTGGGGACAGAAGGCACACCTTGGGGTTGCTCAGGACTGAGGAGAAAGGAGAGGAAGCTTGATGTGCAATGGGCTGAGGGGCTTCGAGGGGTATACTGGGTGATGCTGAAGGAGAAGAGGCCCCGAGCCACTCTGAGCTGTAAGGATTTTTCGTGTGTTCTCTGGTACTTCCCTTCCAGAAGCTCCATGCTGACATTTGTGGGGTGCAGAGCAAGAATACACACAAAATTCCCCAAAGACAGTGTCTAAAGATGAAGCTGTTAGATATGAAGAGTGGTCTGTGGATGGCCTGGGATCCAGCAGGGGCCCCGGAGGTCCCTCCCTGGGTCCCTCTAGTGACTTTGAGGCTAACAGGGCCAGGAATCAGCTGGGATAGTGCAGATCAAAGCTGGGCATGGACCCCCAGCTTAAGAAAGATCCTGGTCTGGACACCTAGACCGCTTCTCAGACAACATTGGTGGCAGTCACCTCTTTCCCAGACCTCATTTTGCTGGCAAGATTTTCAGACGCTCCCAGCAAAGGAGAAGCAGGGCAGGCAGGTGACACCTGGAGTAGTTTCACCAGGGATGAGCTTTCAGGAAGGACAGCCACTCCATTACCCAGGGCAGAGGCTGAGCTGGTCCTCTCTCCCTTGGGCCAGCAGGCCATACCTCCCAGGCTGAGAGCCCAGGTCAGCTGCTTGTCACACTCTGGTCTACACAATAGTTTGCTTAAATTAAGAAAACAAAACAACCAAACCACTCCCCATGAGACTGAGAATAAAGAAGTTCTTGTATTGGGGTCTGCTGCCTGGATAAGGGAAGGCATATCAGTCCACGCACTTCTTCTAACAAGGTCATTTTTCTTGCTCAATGCTTAGAAAACAGCTAGAACCTAACCGATCCCAAACTCTGAGCCACCTTCTCCAGGCCTGTACTAACCAAGCCCACCAGACAGCCATGCTATCTCTTGACAACCACTGGGACCCTTTATTGCCTTCTGAGCCTGTGCATATGTGTCCACTGCTCTCCTGTGCTGTCCCCACTCAGCTGATTGGTCCATTGTGACCCTCAGCTGCAGCTGTGGAAGTGGGCAGGTCTTGGCCTCTAGAAGGACAGTTCTCAGAGTGCCACACAGACACATCCCAAGTGACTGCTGGTGGGTCTGCAGGCACTGTGATGTCACAGAACAGCATCTGTGCAGCCTCTTCTCCCTGGTGGCCTCACATTTTGAAGCCAGGGCATTTATGGGTGAAGGGTGGCTCGTGAAAAACACAGAGTAAAGTGACACAGAGGCTGATTGCTCTGGGAGGGACAGGGTGGTGGGGCTTACTCGGAGAAGACGAGTGACCTGTGACACTGGGGTACCTGCTTCTATTTCAGCCACCAGTTTTTCTAAGAGTTTTCAGCAACATTTCCATGAGTCTATATCTCACGGAACCTTTCTCTATTTTAAAAAATTTAAATAAAATTGAAATGTGCACCTCTCAAATGTACAGGTGAATGGACTTATATGAGTTTACATCTGCATGAGGACCACATAGGTCGTGTGGAGACCTGCCAGCCCCTGGAAAAGTTCTACCGTGAATTCTCTAGCACGACTGTCTGAGGTTCCTCACACTCTGACCTCCATTACTGTGATCCATTTACCTGCATGTAGAGGCCACACACAAGGCCTCACGAGTGTACACCTACTCACATCCAGACTCTCCCACTTGCTGTGATGGTGTGTGGAGCATTGACTCACTCTTTCCCTGCTGAGCCGTTTCATTTGATTAATGACAGGCACATGAGTTCTTTGTAATTTAGGGCTATTAGAAATAAAGTTGCTTGCTTCATTAGCTTCTCATTTAATAATTTCTTTTTGTTTAAGATATGCCAAATTCTGGGCAATGTATAAGTAGGAAGTCATTGATCTGCACAGAAGAACCCAGTGTAGGTATTTTTGATACTTCTCTTTTATAACTAAGCAAACTGAGGTTTACTGGAGTTAAATAACTTTCCAGAATATGCAACTGGATAGCAACATAGTTGGATTGCACATGCAGCATGTCCAGTGGGAAGCCAGTGGTGGGAAGCAGGGAATGGCCCTCAGCGACAAGCAGGCCCACACCTCAGTATTTTTAGGCCAGCTGACCTGCCTTATCAGGGCTGAGGGCCAGGTGAGGACACTCACTAGAATGGCATCCTACTATTATCTGTACCTGGTAAGCATCACTTAGTGGTTTGCTTTTCAAAAAAAGAACTCAACTGGACGTTGTTTACGCTTCAGCCACTGTGCAAGGATGCCTGCTGTGAACAGGGCTCCTGTGGTCTCAGGACCATGGGAGCAGGTGCTGGGGAGATGCCTCTGTCACTCTCTGCATGATCTTTCTATGGACTGCACTGTGTAGCTCTGTCCTCAGTCCTCATGCTCATGCACTCCACCTCCTGTGCCTGGCCTTCCTGAGCAGGGGCCTCTGCTGCTGGAACAGCTATTCCCCCTTTCTTCACACAGTCCATCTTGTCAAATAAACTAGAAGGACAGGGCTAAACAAGTAGGTAAAGGAATGGGTGAATGATTAGGTAAAATACCTATACAAAATGTTCAATAGTAATCATTTCTACACTTTGGTTCCCTTTCTCTTTGCTGTCTCCTAAACTGCAGGATATAAAATGTTGCAGCAAGGATGTGGCTCATAGGACCAGAGGGTGGTCGACCTCCTAGATATCCAAGCACGATGAGGCATGTCAGTCTTTAGAGTGGTTGGAGGGCTGAAGAAGACAGGGGAACCTGAAGTCTCTGGCTTTGTGGGTCCCAAGGCCTTAATCCTTGGCAGAGTTAGTCTCAGAAACTCAGTTTCCTTGATTGGCAGCCCTCGTTCCCATGGGGACCCTCAATGCTGTACGTGGCTCCCTGCTGAGGGAGGTCACAGGGGAAGGTCGGGGCCCCAGCCATGCCGTGCAGCAGCTCTCAACATTTCCCAGATTCCTGTGTTTTAACTTCTCAGGGAAGTGTGCAAGTCCTAGTCAGAGGCAGACCTGACATCCCTGGTAGTGAGGCAGGAGTGACTGTGTGAGTAGTGAACGGTGTGCCTTGCCCAGTTGTTTATCAGGACACCAGGAGGAAGCCCCATAAGACTGTCCATTCCACACCAAGTGACCTCCTCATAAAAGGGTACAGTTGGCCCTTTCCTCTTGTGCTTTCATCCGCATGCACACAGGTGTGTTCACGCACAGGGTCTCTTGCCACACTATATCTGCCGTGGATGGTGTGGCCAGGAGCCCTCACCAGCACCAGCCCCGGGACTGTTGACTTCACTACCACCGGGGCTGTGAGACATGAACTTCTGTTCTGTCTGTTATGTGACAGCAGCACCAAATGGATGAAGATAAAGTATTGTTAAGGTAACACATTAATTTTGTGAGAATGAATCCCCTCTGAAAAGATATGGCCCATAATGAACTAAATCAGTAGAAATCAATATGCAGAAGCACGCCTTACCTAAGCGAGGTGGTTGATACTGAATTTCAATCAAATACTTTCAGTGGCAAAAGGAGCCAGCTGTTTGAGGAAACTCTGTGACAAATCTGCATTTAATGTGATTAATCATCTCCAGGTTTGTCACATGTCAAGGAAACTTCAGATTCTCAATGCATCTAAAATTGTGGACTCATTTCAGTTTTTGGAACCTAACAGTCTACTTCTCCAAGAAAGATGCAGTTCATTCTCTTTATGAGTTTCCCTTGAGGTTTAAACTAGTGGAAATCTGGGCACACACAGCCACATAAACTGGCTCCTGACAGCCACTGCCCTCGGTATCTTTCCAACACCCGCAGCAGGGCCGCTTCTGCTGGTGACACTGTCAGCCAGCCCAGCTGGGGAAGTGCCAGTGGTACTGCTACCAGAGCCCAGCACACTCTGATGGAAATCTTTGGGACCCATTAAAATGCCACTCTGCAGCCCTTGCTGACAAATGCTATTAAACACACCAGCCTGGAAGGACAGGATGTGGCAACGTGAGCTCATTCGGACCAATTGCTGAAGCTGTAGGTGGAGAGGAACTGGTCTGCAGATGGCTCCACTCAGAGAGTAATTTTCCTGTTGCTGTACTTCTTTAGAATAAGTTTATAAGTGTTGTTGCTTAGGAAAAAATTATTGAGAAAGTAACTTCTCTTTTTAGACCTCATGAGCTGCATCCTTACTATATTCCTGTGTTCAGTCTGGCATTGAGGGGATCTTAGTGACTCCCCAATGCACATGGATTTGAGGCAACCAGCTCTACCTTGTGGCTTCATTTCACAAGTGATTCCCAAGTCTAAATGTCCTGCTCTGTGTTCTTTCCTGCACCCAGGCCTCCTCCTCTGGATGCCTTGGGCTTCATCCTGAGAGGAAGGACGTCTGCCACCTGGCTTATCCTTCCCCACCAAGCTATTTCCTTTGTTCCATCGTTGTCTTTCTCCCACATTCAAGTTTTGGTGTAAAGTCAAATAACTTGTGAAAGACAAAGCTGGGTTTGGACCAGATCTAGCCCACCATCCCGGTCATCCTTCTGGTCAATTTGCAAGGAGGACCCTCCTCCCCCTGTGGAGAAGATGCCTATTCCTGCACATACGGAAGCTACGGAGGGAAATCCACCATCTGTAGTGGTGTGAAATGTCATCCTACCCATGACACGTCTCACACACATCCTTCCACGTGAGCCATCAGAAAGGAAGGACTTGTATGCCCAGCCAGACATGCCAATCCCTCACATAGTCACCCAGAAGGAAATGAGAGTGCCAAATCCTAACCACTAGACCCCCGGGGAGCAGCACCCCTGGAAGGAAATGAGTGGGGCATAAATGCCCACATGTCTTTTGGCAGAAACTGCCAACCAGATTATCCACGTGCCTTATCTTGGGCTCGGGGGCTGCATTTAGCATGCTGGACTCACATCTTATCCTGAAAACACTTCCTAACTGTTAGCCGGGGGCCTGCAGGCTGCAGCACAGCTCTGTGGCTTGCTATAGTGGTGGCACTACAATTGTATTACTCCATACAGGAAAATCCACCTTTTACAAAGTCTTTGTCAAATAACGATGCCAAAATTATTTTTGCAAGACCAGAAATAGCATTTCTGTTTGCTGTGGAACTGAATCTGGAGCAGCTTTGGCTTGGATCCATGAAACCCATACTTATGTTCCTTATCTAAACAAGAAATGGGAGGATGTACAAGATGCAAAGAAAATGAATTCTGCTTCTAGGTATGGCCTAAAAGCAGAGGGTGCTTGGGAACACTGTGACTCCTGTATCACTGTAACGGAGCAGCCATCAGCCACTGTGGACAGGACTGAGCAAGAGAAGAGAAAGTCTTCACCCAAAGAAGAGTGGTGTCTCGACGTGAAGGCCCAAGTCCAGGTCTCCGTGGTTCACATCCCTGGCGGGGCCTTGCAGGTGTGGGTCAGGGTGTTAAGGCAGAGCTGCAGAAAGAAGTCACCTCTCAGATTAAATCTAAGGTTGAGTTGAAGTTGGTCTGTGAAGCACAAGGGATGTGCTCAGGGGAATAAGAACATTTTCAAGTCAGAGGGGATCATGTCCAAACCCTGGAATGGGGAGATGAAGTCTTACGTCTGGAACCTAGAATGCAAAGTGGGTCGGAGCAAGAGGTGGCGCTAGGGGAATCCCGACTTGCAGGTCATGGAAGCCCTCTCAGGACACACATGAGCTTTGGACTCTCTTTGTCCCAGGGGCTTTGGGGGGAGGGGAGCGAGCGCTCTGCTTTTGGAGGGTCACGGTGGTGAGAGGAGAGGATGGTGGAAGGGTGGCAGCACTGAGATGGGAAAGCAGCCAAGGGCTGTTGCAGAGGGGTGAGGACACAGCCTGGAGGAAGACAACGGCCGGAGAGAGAAGTGAGTGCCTTCCGATCTCTCCTGGGCTTGGCTCCGTCTCTACGGGCATGGATGGCAGTGGTGCAGGGCCTGGATCCAGCAGATGCTGGATGGGGCACAGGGCATACACAGAGCCCTGTAGCCAGACTGCCACATCTGAACCAGACTGTGTCCTTTGCAACTCATGGTCTCATCATGTCTTACCCAGCCTACCCCACGGTGCCATCTCCACTACACTCCTGCTTTGCTTTCCCTCTGCCCGATTCAGTTCTGTGCCTGCCTTCTCGGTTAATCCGCAGCACACCTCTCTCAGTGTCTCTTGACTTTTACAGATCTTTGAAGTTCAAAACCCTTTATCTAACATCCCAAACCTTCCTTAACTCTGCCTTCTTTTCTTTTCTTTATTTCTCACTGTAGTCATGGCTCAGGTATGCCTTTTCTGTTTCTAAGAACTAAAATTTGTAAGAAGTTTCTTGTAGTATCTGTTTCAGTTTTGGTGTGTCTCTTCACATCTGTGAGGGCTGCTCTGGATTGTGATATTCCCCAAGTAGCTGGGAACCAGGAAATGACAGGCTCTATGAGGTCATCCTTTTAGGGGTGATGCATTCCCACAGTTTCAGTTGGGTGACGATTTTATGGGTCATTTACATAGCTTTTATTGATTGATTTTGTCTTTTGTGGGCTATAAAAGGACAGCAAAAGTTTAAGTACATGGACTACAATAACTCTAAATGATCTGACTTCAGTCATTCATTCTCATCCAAGAATAATTAATGTAAGGAAATTGTCTTAGTAATACACGCCATGACCACTCATGTCATATACTAATGTGATGGTGTCCATTTTAAGGAGACTTAGTGTTGTGTTAATATGCATGGCTTAATTTGGAGATACAGAATGCAACAATAGCCCTTGAAATCAATAGGAGTTATGTCTTAGATTTGCAGAAACTTGCCCTTGAAAGACGGAGGAGGACTCCAACTGCTAGGCATCCACTTCTTCTCCCTTGCACACACCAGACCACTTCCTGCCACTTACAGCACTCTGTCCTTGGCTTTGAGGGCTGCCTCACCTTCTCTCTCTAATTTCATCAGAGCCTGAAGGTAGCGAGGTCATCTGTGCTCTGGGAAGTCTTTGGCCATGACTGCAACCCACACTGAACTCTCTCTTCTCTCACACCCTACTGTCTTTGTCTTCTTCTTTTATTTATCTTGTTGAAATATAATCGATATGTGACAGTAATATGTAAAGTGCACAGAACTGCTGAGACTTTATTTATACTCCTACATCACAGTCAAGATAGTGATCAGATCCGGCCCCTCAAGTTTCCTTGTGCCCCCTGCTCTGTAATCTCACTCTGCACCCTGAGGCCTGTCTGCAGGCCACCACTGACCTGCTTCTTGTTACTAAAGATTAAAATACTGAGCATGGCATGGGGACTTGTGCTTATAATCCCAGTACCCTAGAGGCTGAGGCTGGAGGACTGACATGAGTTCCAGATTAGTCTGGGCTACACAGTGAGACACTGTCTCAAAAAACCAAAACACAAAAACAAAAACCAAACAACAACCCATTATATTTTTTGTTTTTCTTCTGTTACAAAATCATAATTCATTGTTTTTTCTATCAATATTCTATATGCATCTGTTAAAGACATAAAATGTTAAGAGGGAAAGTATCTTATATTTATCTGCTTGTACACTTCCATTTCCCCTCTCCTGGAGTATCAGTTATACACTGCTGAGTAATAAGTCAGCCCCAAATCCAGTTGCTCAATTATTTCCAGTTCTTGTGGATTAGGAATTTGGATCCAGTTTAGCTGGTCTTCTCTCAGGACCTCACTGCATGAGGGCTTCAGGTTCCAGGCCTGGTGAGGTTGCCCTTGGTGCTATGACACTTGGGCTTTCCCCCAGGACAGCAAAGAACATGCTGGATGACAAGGTGACAGAAAGACCAGAAGCAAGACAAACTCACAGCTTCTGTATCACTCTCTGGAACAAGTCCTATTGTGGTTCCATCTGGTCTCTGGAAGCAAGTCCCTGGGTTTGTCTCACCTCTAAGGGATGGGGACTCACTACACCAGGAGTGCTCGCTGCTACACTCCACTTGCACAACACTGTGGTATTGTTTTTGCTTTTGAAAGAACAATTCCTGAGGCATCTCATCTGTTCAGGGTCATAGCTTCATCTTCGCCAGCTCCCTTCTGCCTGAAAGTCTTCTGTCTTGTTTGCTTGCCGATGTTGCATTCTTTCAGAGTTTGGAGGCCTCCACAGATCTTCTCTTGCCTTTGTTTCTCAAAAGGTATTTGTGCTGCGTCCAGAATTCTAAGCCAAGTATTTCTTCTCCGCCAGTATGTTAAACCAGTGGCTCTGCTGTCTTCTTTGCATTGCTTCTGATGAGAAGTTCACTGCTGTTCTTATCTGTGTCACTAGGTACTAGCAGTGGTATTGTTTTGTGTTATTCTTAAACAATCTGTTTAAGAAGCATTGCAATGGGATTCTCTGCTTGTCTTTTGTTTGGGTTTTCTGAGCTTCTTAGATCTATAAATTTATAGTTTCCACAAATTGTGAAAAATATTAGACATTAGGCCTTGGAGTATTTTTCTTGTTTCTTCCTCTCCGTTGAGAAGAAACATCAAGTCCACATGGTATTGTTCCTCTACTTACTGCTCCTCTCTGTGTTTATTTATTTATTCTTTGTCTTTTTCTCCTGACTGTCATTTTGTGAAGTTTTATTGCTTTGTCTTCACATTAACTAATGTTTCTTATGCACTGTGTAAGTTGTGTAAGCCCTGTTCTTCGTTCTTCAAGGCAGACATTGTGAATTTCTTTTCTAGAAGTTTGATTTGAGTCTTTAAAAAAATCTTCCTCATTTCTTCTTCGCACATTCTTCTGTCCTCTGTCTTTTTGAATATGAGGAGTATATCTGTTATTTTAATGTTGCTTTTTAAAATTAAGCCTATCATTGGCATAATTTCTGGATTAGGCTTAGGGATTATCTTTTCTCTTCATCATGAGTTATATTTTACTGCTTCCTTACAGGCCTAGTCATTTCAGATTAGGGCATAGACCTCATGCTATCTATGCTGCTGAGAGTTATTCATTTATTTATCTACATTAGTTATTTAGGACTTACTGCTGGACTGGTTAGGTTACTTGGAAACATTCTGGGCCTTTCTGCTCTCATTTATGGTCTGTGGGAACCGCAGCAGTCTTTATTAAATTAGTTCCTCTCCTTAGGCCGCACCTTCTGTGTACTCAGCCCTGTGTGCCATGAGTTAAGAGGTGCCTTCCCTGCACGATGGAACAGGAATTCCTTGCAGTCCTGAATGAGTGTCAGGAATTTTTTCTGCCATGTTATGAGTTTCTGAAGCCTCAGGAGATCTCCACACAAGCACATACTCTCGGCCCAGTGCTTAGCTTCAGTTCCAGAGGAGGCCTCTCCCAATTTGGTGTCACCGTGTGTGCAGCTCTGGTACATAGTATTGGGGATCCTGGATGCCTTGTTCTCCCCTAAACTTCTCAACTCTCCAGCTCAGTTTGGGGGTGCTATGCTCTGTGCAAGGACCTTGCCAAAGCCTATGCAGGGCTCACTTTGTGTACTTCCCTTCTTTACAGATTACTGTCCATTTTATAATGTCACAAAATTATTTATCTTATCTCTTTTTAGTTGTTTAAGGTAGAAAGTTAAATATTGTTTATACAACTGCACCATGTTTAGAAGTCGAATCTGTTTCACTTGCTTTTTAAATAACCGGTGCCTATGAGGAAGTACTCCAGAGGGCAGATATTATCTGAGTTCTTTCCTCTTTTACAACTACCACAGTGATGTGTACATGCACGCATGCAGGTGTGCGTGCCCCCGCGCGCGCGCGCACACACACACACACACACACACACACACACACACACACACACACACACTTTAAAAAATAGTCTGAAAACAAGTAGTCTGTTCCCTTTGCTTCCCAAACAGTTCTTTCATCTGGTCTATTTCTAACCTCTTCCTCCTCCATATGCAGCTCCTTTGCACCACCAACAGATACTTCCCTTTCACCCAGGCTGATGGCCTTAGATTACTCTTTACCAAACACTGAGTGACAACGGACAATAACAGAGGCCCAACACCTGGCATTTGTGCACCAAATATTTAAAAAGTCACTCAGGGGAAAAATTCTGACATCTGACAAAATTAGTTCGATTATCTTAATTACTATGTTGAACATGGTTGATAGTCACTATTTCTCCCCACCTCTGGTCCTAGCCTTCTCTGTACTGGGATCCTCAATGTCTCCCCAAAGCAGCCAGCAGCCTAAGAGTGGCCTGGAGGGTCCTATGTCCTTGTCTCTTGGGTCACAGGCAGAGCCTACAGCATGCCGGCTGCTTCTGATGTGGCTCTCAAGTGTCTAAGTTCCATCACTGGTCATGTCTGACCTGTGCCGAGGTCAACAGTGGCTAAAGGAACTAATCTCTAGTTGTAATATAACTACACAACTTTTTCCTTCTAGCTGGAAGAACTGGTTCTGTAGATGAAGATCTCCACCAGACTATTTCACATGTGACAGTCTCTCCTTGAAACTCTAGGTCTTGTCGGCTCAAATTAAAATCCTGCTCAGTGCTACATGTCCACACTTCTTTCTGCTCTCATTTCAAGGCCACTGCATTTGAAATCCATCCTCCCCGCACACCTAGCATCTCCTCTGTGGCCTTGCTTTCCGTTAGTGATGCCTTCTGTCTCCTAGTTAGGGAAAACTTGAAGATAAAGAGCCATTTTTGACATCTTTTTTTTTTTTAAGGTTTTTTGAGACAGGGTCTCGCTTTGTGGTTCAGGCTGGCCCTGAGCTCAGCCTCAAACTCACATCACAGCAATCCTCCTGCCTCTGCCTCCCAAGTGCTGGGGTTACAGGCATGAGCCACCATGTCCGGTACTGTGGTATGTGGTACTGGTTGCTGCTGCTGGGGTGAGTCTCCATTCCCAGTATTGTATGTGGTTACCGGGGACTGAACCCAGGTCCTTGTGCTTGCAAGACAGGCACTGGAACCACTGAGCTATATTCCTGGCCCTCATTTTTGACATCATGACCCTTTTCATCCAATGTGTTTCCCAGGTCCAACAGGCTGCACTGATTACGATAATTTAATTAATCATGCCCACACAAGAAAGCCTATGTAGGGCCAGGGAGTTAGCTCAGTGGTTCCGGCGCCTGTCTTGCAAGCGCAAGGACCCAGGTTCGATTCCCCGG
>PVIR01013528.1:0-42083 GCA_004026965.1 Petromus typicus
TTTGAGACAGGGTCTCGCTTTGTGGTTCAGGCTGGCCCTGAGCTCAGCCTCCAACTCACATCACAGCAATCCTCCTGCCTCTGCCTCCCGAGTGCTGGGATTACAGGCGTGAGCCACCACGCCCGGCACTGTGGTATGTGGTACTGGTTGCTGCTGGGGTGAGTCTCCACACCCAGTATTGTTATGTGGTTACTGGGGAATCGAACCGGGGAATCGAACCCGGGTCCCTGCGCTTGCAAGACAGGTGCCGGAACCACTGAGCTAACTCCCCGGCCCCCAGAGGCGACTATTTTTGTTTTAGACCTTAAAATGGTTTCCTCCAGTCTACACTCCATGGTAGCACCTGATTCTTGGTTCATCAAGTTTCGCTGGCATTCATTACTATAAAAAAATGAGACAGGGCCAGAGATTTAGCTCAGTGGTTCTGGCACCTGCCTCAAAAGAAAGAAATAAAAATGAGACGTTAGCCAACTTATACTATCCCTCTTCTTTTTTCAGTCTCTACTCAATTTTTAATATTTTCTTATATCTTATATGTAAACTTGTAGCTCATTTTTCATCAACTTTATGTCACTCAGCTCTTTGTATCTGTACAAAGACAAAGTGACAGGTTTTCCTGTATTCCCTCATTCCTGACAGCTGCACCGTGTCCTTAGTACTGCACCTATAGGGTTTATAAAACTTATATTTTTCTATTTAGTTTCCAGAGTAAGATTTCAGGCCCTATCTAAGGATTATTTTAAAACATGTAATCTAAGGGCTAGGCATTTAGCTCAGTGGCCTCATCCTTGTATCGCTAAATGCAAGGTCCTGAGTTTGATCTCCAGTACAGGAAAAAGAAAAGGATTCTCTCTCATTTAAAACATGCAATCTAAGACAGTACATTGTTCTCACTGTTACTGAAGATTTTGTTAAAGTAATTAAATTTTTACAGAAAAATAATAATTATATGTTATTAACTCTGTGTCAGCCTGCCCAAAAGGTCTCAAGTATTGAGTTTGAGTGGATTCCCCCTTTTCATGCCCAGCAGTTGTTCAAAATCGTGCCGCATCTTAATTTGCTCACTTGTTGGGCCATGACTTTTTAGATCTGGATTTTTAAATTGCTCCCCTTTCTCCTACTCTCACCTGTACCCTTCTGATCCTCCATCCTCTTAATCACAGTCAGTTACATGGGCCTGTCTGTGAGTTCTGTGAGTTCTCAGATCAGTACATGTCCGAAGGAATTCCAACCCAAATCCCTGCAGGACTTTTCATGGCCTTTCCATTGACACTAAGACCACGGGGGAGCAGAGGACCAGGAACGTCAAGAACCCTCCAGGAACGAGAGGGGAAGTGACTGTCCATCAGCGAGCACGGAGGACTTCTGGTGTGAGAGATGGGAAGGTGTCTGCTGGCTCTGGGAGTGAAGCAGACTGGCTTGGGAGTGTTCCTCATTGGGCTGGGACTGTTCCTCCTTGTTAGTTTAGCATGCACAAGGTTCTGAATTCAATCTCCAGCACTACAATAATAAAAATAAAAACATGCATGGGAATGATAAATAATAAATTCAGGGTAGTGCCTACCTCTGCAGATAGATGCCACCTTTAGGGGCTTAAATTGGGCAGTGTCACTTTTGCTTAAGCCTGAAGCAAGTCTGTCAACATGGAGTTACACAGAGTGAAGTTTTTGTATATTGTTCTCCTCCTTACTTTTCTTTGCATTAGAAATATTTTTAATAAAAATTGTTGAGTTTTTTGTTTTATTTTTTTGAGACAGGATCTCGCTTTATAGTTCAGGCTGGCCCTGAGCTCACTGTATTACCCAAGTAAGCTCAAACATTCAGCAATCCTCCTGCCTCTGCCTCCTGAGTGCTGGGATTACAGGCGTGAGCCACAACGCCTGACACTGTGGTATGTGATTGCAGGTGAGCGTGAGTAACCACAACCGGCATTGATGTATGTGGTTGCGAGGGACTAAACTCAGGACCTTGCACTTGCAAGGCAGGCGCAGAACCACTGAGCTAAGTCCCCAGCCCTAAAAATTGTTTTTTTTAAATCCCTTTGACATAATTTTTGTCTGAGCTACTTTCCTTTAAAATTACACCCCTAGTGGGCATGATGGTGCAGACATACAATCACAGCACTTGGAGGCTGAGGCAGGAGGATTTGGATGTGTTCAAGGCCAGCCTGGACTAAATAGCCTGGGCTACATAGCAAGATCCTGTCTCAAAAAAACCAAAAAATCATTACTGAGGAGGCTGAGGCAGGAAGATTGCCATGAGTTCAGGGCTACCCTGGACAGCAAAACAAGATTGTCTCAAAAAGACTTTTAAAAAACCCAAATAAACAAAATTGTGTCCCAAAGATGTGGTTTAAATGAATGTTAAGACTATTGTAAGCCAGGCCTGAGGATTTAACTCAGTGGTTCCGATACTTGCCTTCACAAGCAGAACATCCTGAGTTCGATTCTTAGTACAAAATAATCGAATGAATGAAGACTGTTGAAAGTCAGATGTAGTGGCACACACCTTAATCTCAGCACTTAGGAGGCTGATTCAAGAGGATTGCCTTGAGTTCGAGGCTGGCCTGAAGGACATAGCAAGACCCTGTCTCAAAAAAAAAAAAAAAAAAAAAAAAAGCTCAAAATAAAAAACATTCAAGCCTTTGCCATTTTGCTTTCAGATGAAATACAACATTGCTAGATGCACGGGCCTGACAAGACAGCACACCCAGCCCAACAGACCAGGCAGACTAGGAGGCACTGTGACACGGCTGTGCAGTTTGCTCCCCTTTACACAAACCTCTCACTTATTTGTTAACACATATTGTCCTAGAAATGGGTTTTGAAAAACTCTGGAACAACTTTAAATATAGTGCTCAAGGAAGCCAACCGCCCTGCCTGACTTCTCCGCAGATGGTGCTCTGCCCAAACCTGAACTGATTTCCTGGATTGAACAGGGAAGAGAGCCCTGCCGGAGCTGCGAAGAATCGCAACAATCCTCTGCTGACCTGTATTTCCATCCAGTTATTGGGCGACACCTGCTTGGGGGTGAGTATGAAGAAATGGGGGTCCTGTGTTAGGACGTCAGATTTTAGCTTCCTTCTCTGATGTTTCTCGATGTCCTGTTGGCAAAGCTGAGGCTTCGTGTCTCAGAGGTTTTTGACTAAGGCTGTAGCGTGCGGTTAGAAGTAGGTTCTGTAGTGTGAGCCCGCGTCCTGCCTTTTCCAGTGACACCCGGCAGGTTACTGATCCTGTCAGCACTCCAGTTCCTGGAGCACAGAGGGAAGATGAGGAAAGTCCCCGCGCCATGGGATTAAATGGGAACTGGGCCAGAGATTTAGCTCAGTGGTTCCAGCGCCTGTCTTGCAAGCGCAAGGGCCTGCATTCGATCCCCAGTAGCCACATACCATACTGGGTGTGGAGAGTCACGCCCAGCAGCAACCAGTACCACATACCACAGTGCCGGGCGTGGTGGCTCACGCCTGTCATCCCAGCACTCGGGAGCAGAGGCAGGAGGATTGCTGTGATGTGAGGTGGAGGCTGAGCTCAGGGCCAGCCTGAACCACAAAGTGAGACCCTGTCTCAAAAAAAAAAAAAAAAAAAAATGAGAACCACGTGCCATCGTAAAGGGCTCCATGCCCAGCCAGCTAGTGATGACCGCTGTTGATGGTGGACAGGAAACTGCAGAAGCAGAGCAGATGGGCTGTCTTGTGACTGGGCGGCTTCCGTCCTACCTGGAGATGATCATCTATTTGAATGTTCAGATATTAGCTCATCTTCCATCTCTTGTCATGATGGAAGACTCTTAACACTTTGCAGTTCTTGAAACTCAGTATTAAATTACTGAATGAAAAAGTCAAACATGAGTATTGTCCTAAGAAATCTCATGTGTAGTTGATAGCTGCTGCTTTCTGGACAGGAAAGAATGTTTCCTGGTTCTTGCTGTTCTTTTTAAAATAAATTATTTCACCTTTTTTTCATCTATTTTTCCAGGAAGTTTTATTAAAACATTGGTTGAGGCTGGCAGTGTGGCTCAGTGGACAAGCACACACCTTGGTTTCAGTCACCAGAATTTTGTAAAAATTGGTAATGGCAGAGGCAGGAAGGACTAGAGCAGAGCCTTCTGCATGATCTTTGGGCCAGGAAAGCATATGGATTACACACTGGTGTCCAGGCTCTGTTAAGGACACACTTTGTGACCCTAAGTCTGTCTTACATAAAACAGGGCAAGTCTGATCTTCCAAAGTGGTAGCAGCGGTCAGCAGATACTTACATGTTGTTCCCCTGTCTGTGCAGGATAAGCAGCCAAAGGGCAGTCTGGCATAGGTTGCACAGGAGACAAATGGGATTTAAACCCAGGCCAGGACGTTCCAGACCTTGCACCAGGCCTCTCTGAGCTATATTATCCTCTTTTTAGTGTTACTGTAGGTCTGCTCACGTTAGTTTCAGGAGACTGTGACCAGACTCATTTTGCACGTAAAGCAGAAGACTACTTCATGCTTGGAGAGCTTGGTGGAAGCAGGCTTCTGAAGCCTCGCCATGTTAGAGACCACCTTTGTGGTCTCGCAGAAGACCATGCAGTAGGAAAGGAGACTAACTGAATTTTCGTTTTCAATTTCAGGAAACCATCAATCTGTGAAATCAAGAGAAACTAAATGTCATTTCCAATTAGATCCTCTTCAGAGCCAATCTTCTTTAGGCTCCAAATATTTAGGAGAAAGGCCAGACCCCGTCCTCACCCCCATGAGCCAGAAGGGACAAAACACCAAGTCCCTGGCTGCAGTGACCAGCGAATCTGCCCAAAGAGAAGGGGTCCCCAGTCACAGAGTTCTGGGTGTCCCCGGCTTGCAGGAAGCCCCCTCCTGGCCAGGCGCCCGGCTCCCTTGCTCTGCCTGTGGGGAAGGCTTTTGGGGGAAGAACCACTCAGTAATGCACCAGAAGAGCCACGCCAAAGACCTGCCACCGAGGGACTGGGCCTGGCAGAAGTTCAACAAGACAGCGGAGGGGCAGCCGCTGCGGAGGGCCCTAGGACACTTCATCTGCCCAGAGTGTGGGCGGAGCTTCCGCCTGAAGTGGTGTTTTCGGAGACACCTGGCGGCCCACGGGCGCCAGAGCCGGATCCAGCCACCCCAGTGCCAACTATGCCTCCAGCAGCAGCTGCCCCTGCTCACCGGCCCCTTTGGATTGAAGACCGAGGGTCCTTCCCCCTGCCAGATGGGTGGCGAGGGCCTGGCCACACCGCGCGCGCTCCCGGAGCACGCTGGGGAGCGGCCTTCTCTGGGTGCCCAGTGCCGCCGCAGCGTCTGCAGGCAGGGACGTGCCCTGCTAGCGGGCGAGAAGCCATTCCAGAGCCCGCGGTGCCTGCTGAGATTACGCCTGCGGAGCACGCTGAGCCCCCCGGCGCCGCAGCCCTTTTCCTGCCGCGAGTGTGGCCGAAGCTTCGTGCACCGCTGCAAGCTGCGCGAGCACCTGCGCGTGCACAGCGGGGAGCGGCCCTTCGCGTGCCCCGAGTGCGGCAAGTGCTTCCGTCTCAAGGGCATCCTGAAGGCGCACCAGCGCACGCACAGCGCCGAGCGCCCCTTCTCGTGCCCGCAGTGTGCCAAGGGCTTCTCGCGCCAGTCCAAGCTCACTGAGCACCTGCGCGTGCACAGCGGGGAACGCCCCTTCCGCTGCCCTGAGTGCGACCGTGGCTTCCGACTGAAGGGGCAGCTGGTCAGCCACCAGCGCCTGCACACGGGCGAGAGGCCCTTCCAGTGCCCCGAGTGCGACAAGCGCTACCGCGTGAAGGCCGACATGAAGGCGCATCAGCTGCTCCACCGCGGGGAGATGCCCTTCTCCTGCGCCTGTGGCAAAGGCTTCGCCAAGCAGTCCAAACTCACTGAGCATATCCGCACACACACCGGGGAGAAGCCCTTCCAGTGTTCCACCTGTGATAAGCGCTTCCGCTTGAAGGCGCAGCTGCTCAGTCACCAAGGTCTACACACTGGAGAGAGACCCTTCCACTGCCCTGAGTGTAACAAGAACTTCCGCGAGAGGGGACATATGCAGAGGCACCAGCGCATCCACAGGCCCGAGAGGCCCTTTGCCTGCGACGACTGCGGGAAGGGCTTCATCTACAAGTCCAAGCTGGCTGAGCACACCAGGGTGCACACGAAAGGCTGTGGGGCCCCCAGGGAATCTGATGTTAAGAAGAGGCTGAGCCAGCTGTTCGCCATGATTGAGGCCGACTGGAGCTGAGGCCCACAGGATGGCAGCGCCGGAGCAGAACTGGTGCCCCCCAGAATGCGCAGCTTCCGTGGACGGGGCCAAACTCATCATAGATAGTTGAAGAGCAGAGGTGTTTGGCAAGAGTGTAATACAAATTCCGATGTGGGAAACCATTACAGCAACTCTATTGCTTATTCTTTGGTAAAAAGAACTAGATTTGCTCCTCCCATCTTGCGTAGTTTTGACCCAAACACTAGCTCTAAAATCCCAGCTTGAAGTAAGACCAAAGGAAGATACTCCAGTGCCGTTCAAAAAGCTGAAAGGGTAGAGTTGGCTATTAAATGTCGTTTTGACTTAGCTTCTTCTCAGTGGCTGAGCCTAAACTGTGGGTTAAGTCAGTGAATTTTTGAAATGCTCATGTGTCTGGTTTAGGGTCATTTATTTTGGAATGCAGATGAATTCGCTGAATATGTTTATGCAAATCCTAAAGTTTACCTTCAGGCTCCATAGTGCCTTTGCATAGGTCCCTTCAGGAAATGTTGATGATTTTAGCAAAATTTGGCTAATCTGGCTTGATGAAACAAACATTGATGTTTTGAGAGGTACAGAATGTAAAAAAAGATGTCACACTGCATCAGGAGGTACAGATTTGGCAAATCCAAAACAAAGATAACTACTTGCTGGAGAATGTGTGACTGAGACTCCGGAGTAAATAAACTGCTGACTAAAGGCTGATTTAAGGCAAAATAAGAAAGTTAAACAGCTTCATTAGGAAGCCTTATGGGCAATGACAGTGTAAAGTAGAAAGCTTCCAGGTAGATGTTAATAATATAGGTAAGTGCAGGACCTTACTGAACTCTCTCATTGCTGGAGGAAAAAAAAAATCAGTACACTTGCAATTAAAGGAGGAAAGGCTCATTTTCGCTCAGTTTGTGGAGGTCTCAGCCCATAATTGGGTGACTCCAATGCAGGATGGTATGACAGCTGACACAGCAGAGCAGAAACCGTCCATAGCAGGGTAAGCAGAAAGCAGCCAATCTTTCCCTTTTTATGCCATCCAGGTTGTAAGCCTATCAGTTGGTGCCATCCACACCCAGGGTGGGTCTTCTGTCTTCAGTAAATCTATCACCCAGAACTATGCTAAACCAATCAGTGACCTAATTCAGTATCACATACCCATGATCTGATTTCTGATTCCAAGAGGGCTGACCTGAAATTGTGAGAGGATGACAGTAAATTAGATTATCAGTAGACTGTAATAGATACTACCCTAAAACAATCATTTTCTCTGGAACACTGACTTAAGAGATACTCTGCAGAAAAAGAATCATGTGACTCATTACACAAAGATCCATATTATATTGCCTATTGTGTATTCTTAATATACAGTTAGGCAAAGAATATCAAACATTGGAAGAAAATTGTTGTTGTTTGAGACAGAGCATCACAATATAGCTCAGGCTGGTCTTGAACTCCTGGCAATCCTTCTGCCTCAGCCTCCCAAGTTCTAGGATCACAGGTATGTGCCACCATGCCCAGCGAAAATGTTTTAGGTTGTGATTGAACTCGGGGTATTTAAACAGCACTGCATCTTTTTTTTTTTTTTTTAGGTTTTTGGAGACAGGGTCTCACTTTGTGGTTCAGGCTGGCCCTGAGCTCAGCCTCAAACTCACATCACAGCAATCCTCCTGCCTCTGCCTCCCGAGTGCTGGGATTACAGGCGTGAGCCACCACGCCCGGCACTGTGGTATGTGGTGCTGGTTGCGGATCACCACACCCAGTATTGTTATGTGGTTACCGGGGAATCGAACCCGGGTCCTTGCGCTTGCGAGACAGGCGCCGGAACCACTGAGCTAACTCCCCGGCCCTAAACAGCACTGCATCTTCATCTCTGTCATTTTTTATTTTGAGATAGGGTCTCACTAAATTGCTCTGGCTGGGCTCAGACTTGCAATCCTGGCCTGTCTCTCTGGGATTGCTGAATTGCTGGGATTTTAGGCATGTGCCACTGTTTCCAGCTTGAAGAAAAACTTACCTGACAAAGCAAGATATAAATATATCTTGAACAAATTATATAATTCAAAATAAGCAAAATTCTTAATTCTTGGCCTCACCTATTATTTTGTATATTTATATACATACACTTATTTATTTATTTATTTATTTATTTTAGGTTTGTTTTGTTTTGTTTCATTTTTGAGACAGGGTCTCATTTTATAGTTCAGCCTGGCCCTGAACTCACTACATAGCCCAGGCTAGCCATGAACTCACAGCAATTCTGCCTCTGCCTCCTGTGTGCTAGGATTCCTGGCATGAACCACCACATCCAGTACTGTGATCTGTGGTACCAGGAACTGGATTCACGACCTTGTGCTTACCAGGCAGACAGTTGTCAGGCAGATGTCGGAACCACTGAGCTAAATCCCTGGCTTATTTATTTATTCATCTATTTGGATCAAACCTAAGGGTTCTCTACCACTGAACTACACCCCTATGACTTTTTAAAATTTTTATTTTAAGACAGGATCTCACGTAGTTGCCCAGACTGGGATCAACCCTATAATACTTCAGTCTTAGCCTCCTGATTATCTGGGAAGAAAAACACACCAGACAAAGATAAAGTTTAACTATGTGTTATGCAGAAAATCTGGGGAAGTTACTGTTGTAAAAACATACTTTATTTGGACATTGTGGTGCATGCCTGTAATCCCTGCACTCAGGAGGCTGAGGCAGGGAGATAGCCTCAAGTTTTAGGCCAACCTGAACTACAAAGTGAAACCCTATCTCAACAAAATAGAACAAAACCCACATACTTTTATGAAAAGCATCTATAAACAAAAGTCCTAAAAAAAATCCTAAGAACAATTTTAAAATGTAATTGTTAGAATCTTAATAGTATAATGAGGCAAAGGAGTGTTCTAGTAACAACAGACACTCCTTATTTAAGGACCAAGTTCCATCTTGCAAGAGTTGTAAACTGAATGTACCCACCCTGTATTCTCCAGGGTGTAATTTTTTTTTTTTTGAGACAGGGTCTCGCTTTGTAGTTCAGGCTGGCCCTGAGCTCTGCCTCAAACTCACATCACAGCAATCCTCCTGCTTCTGTCTCCCTTATGTGGTGCTGGGTGTAAGTATTGTATAAGTATTGTATGTGGTTACTGGGGATCGAACCTGGGCCCTTGCGCTTGGAAGACAGGCACCGGAACCACTGAGCTAAATCCTCGGCCCTTCCCCCCTGTTACTTGGCCCAAGTTCACTCTGCAATCTCTTCCTCACTCTTCACTCTTTTTTTTTTTTGCTACTATTAAAAAAAGAAAAAAGAATGTGTTCACTAAATGAATCATATATAGGATATTCATTCCATTATTCTGAATTTTCAAATAGAGGGAACTCCAACTGGATGATTACTTCCCTCTGCATAACTCTGTAATGTATAATATAAAAAACTTAGCACTGTACAGCAAAAATTACAATACTGTATAAGGCATGCCACACCAGACAAAGACATTGAGGCCCCACCAGTAACCTGTGCAGAACTGTCCAGAACAAACCGAATAGATAGATGGGTTGTAAGTACAAGTGGTGGGCGGAAATCAGTCCCAACAGCTGTTCACTAGGTACATCGGTAAATGGGGAATCTCTGTATTAGACATCGTATTCTCAGAAGAGTTCAGTGAAGATGAGTGGCTGTCTTAAGAACACCTGGTCTCCAGTAGCCTTTAAAATAAAATACAGTGGCCACCAGCAGATCATCACAGCAGCTTGGTTCCAGCAATACCAATCCCTCGCGTGTCAGAAAAGGCAGCACATCTTGTGATATATCAATGACACAAAAAGTGTTCTTCAGTAATCATGACTGCAAAACAAATTCATGCCAGACGTGGTGTTTAGCAAGTCTATTGCTGTATTTCCTCATGTATACTTTCCTGACATCATAGCAGCTCTCATGAATTCTTCAAAGTCACGTGGATCACACAGTTGATATTCTGGAAGCTGCGTCTTACATAATGTGCAGTTGTGGCTCCTTAAGGAAGGAGCTTCTGTAGGTCATTACAAAAGTCCAGTGAAACTAAAATACTACCAATAAGATACTACAGAGAGCTGGGGATATAGCTCAGGGGTTCTGGCACCTACATAACAAGCGCAATGTTCTGAGTTTGATCCCTTATACGCCCCCAAGAAAGTTACCACAGAAACTGCTTGACTTCTCAGTATTACTAGAAATGCCAAATATGCTTGAAGGAAACTGGCATTAATGGAGTCACTGCTCTGTCCACCACTGCAGTGAACACCTTGGAGGACAGGAAGACATCTGAAATATATAGTAAAGGAGCTGACTAGCCAGGCCTGAAAAATAAAAATTTATATATGTAAGGTAGTGATGGTGATAATTGTTCAATTTTTCCCTGTAGTTCAGAAGCGTATATATATATAACCCTTGAGAAAATATGTGCATCTGTATATGAGACATTTGTACATATCAAAAGGTCTCAAAGGTAACATCACTTCTAAAGAGTTTGTTTCTATCTGAGAATTGATTTAACTCCAAATGAATCAATTTTATTATACCCTGACGAATGGTTGGGACCAAATAGTCCTTAGAAGTGAGCCCAATAAGAGTTGTTGATCGGACCAAACATTTAGCTCAGTGGTTCCAGTGCCTGACTGGCAAGTGCAAGGTCCTGAGTTCAGTCCTTGACAACCACAAACCACGATGCCAGGGGTGGTGGCTCACGCCTGTAATTCCAACACTTGGGAGGCAGAGGCCGAAGGATTGCTGTGAGTTTGAGGTTCGCCTGGGCTACATAGTGAGTTCAGGACCAGCCTGAACTACAAAGTGAGACCCTGTCTCAAAAAGAAAAGAAAAGAAAAGAAAAAGAAATGCATTTCTAGAGCACTGCACCAAATCAACCAACAAGCTGATCTAAACCAGTTAGTTGTCTGCAGAACGGGGCAGGAAAGACAGTGAGATGGTATTGTAAGCAGTTGCTTGAGTGCAGAAAGCCATGGGGCTGGGAAGGTCTCAAGAAGTTTTAAAAGGTGAGAATCATTCCTTTTAGCCCTTGGCATTCATCCATCCCATCTGAAAGATCTACTAGAAGGATTTTTTTTTTTTTTAAGATTGCTTTAACAAGATCCCTGCCACAGGAGGAATGTGAGTTTGAGGCCAACTTGGGCAATGTAGTGAGACCCTGTCTCAGATAAAAAGGGATGGAGATGAGCTCAGTCTGAAGGGCCTCAGTCTCCAGTCCCACAGAAAAAAAAGGTAAATAAATTCTTTTAAAATAAAAATTCCTGCAATAAGGACTTTTCTTTTCTTTTTTTCTTTTTTTTTTTTTTTTTAGGTTTTTTGAGACAGGGTCTCACTTTGTAGTTCAGGCTGGCCTTGAGCTCAGCCTCCAACTCACATCACAGCAATCCTCCTGCCTCTGCCTCCTGAGTGCTGGGATTACAGGCGTGAGCCACCACACCTGGCAATAAGGACTTTTCTTAAAAGTGCAGGTAGACTACCAAGTCTTTTAAATTTTTACGTCGTGTGGTTCAGGGTCTTCTTGGGAAGAGTGAAACTAAGAGACTAGGATTAGGGCCAAGGAAGGTACTGAAGTGGGCCACTTTGGTGGACACCGGAAACTGCCATGTGACAGTTACTTTGGGACGTGGGGACTCTCTGGGCTGCCGAAATCTGATCGCTGTGAAACTGAAGCTACCGGCCCTGTATCGTCTCCAACACTGATGAAGGAGTAGCTTAAAACATCTACTAAGGATGAGTTCGGTCATCACCCTCTTCCTTTCTTGTCGAAGGGGAAAGCAAAAGGATCCCAAATCTTCCCTGAAACGTTGAAAACCACTGTTGTGAGTGGGTGTGTGGTGGAGGGATGGAGGGAGTCGTGAACTGGTGGTACAGTGACACAATTTAATTTTAATGGAGGACTGGGGATCAGAAAAAGGTGAGAAAGAAAAGGCTTCATATACGGTCCAATTCCTTAGCTTATATGCTGATTAAGTATAGATCTGATCTTGGGTAACCCCAGGAGGAAGGGGCAGGAAGTGTGCGGATTCTGTAGCTGTTCCTGGCAAGAGTCCCAAGGGTTGCGGGAGCTACAGGCATCTCCTGGCTCCTCCCACCTGCTGATAGCGCAGTGGCGGTGCAGCAGGAAAGGAAACGCTCTCTGGATGCCTTATGTGTCCCCAGGGCAACGGCAGCGAGAGGGTGGGGTCCCGCAATGGGGCGGGCCTTGGGCTCCGACTCCGCCCACGAGGGGCGGTGCTGTCGCTCTGTTCTCTACTCAGGTAAAGATTTGCGGGTGCCACCAGGTGCCGCTCGGTGGCAACTTAACGGGGGCGGAGGGGGCGGCCCGAGGGCCGGAAGACCAGAAGCTGAGGCCCACTATCCCGTTTGTCACCCAGAGGGATGGGCTCGGGGACCCACGACACTCATCGGATCATCTGCTGGTCCACGCTCGGAGAAGTAGGACTGGGAGGACAGGAGAGTGGGCGAGAATGGGGAAGGATTCTCACAGAGGGACAGGGAAGCACTTTACTAAGTGACAGCGATCATTGTAGTAAGCAATCTGTAGAAAAGGATGATGACTGTGAATTTCGTGCCTTGTAAAGACCTCCTTCCGTCCTAGGGGTGACAGCAAGTCAGTTTCCTTCAGCCTGGATTGAAACCTTGCTTTTCAAGAAATGTGGCGATTGGGCCCATGATGTAGTTCATTAGTGCCACACACACATACACCTGGCAAGTGCAAGGTCCTGAGTTCAATCCCCAGTACTGCTCCCCCCCCAAAAAAAATTCATTCATTCATTGCCTTTTTCAGGATTGGGGTGGGGGAAAGAGGCGAGAGCAGGGGGGAGACTGGAGAGAACCGTTGGGGTGCTGCTGTGAGCGGCCGGTGGTGCTTTTCTCCAAGCTGACTTGCTTGTGACTGAAAGGAGGAGCCTCACTTCTTTCTAATTTCTCACATTTGTCATGTGTTCGTGAAGCCAGTTGTCAGTTTTCAGGTTAAATTTCACTTTGCTGCGACAAAATGCATCCAGATGGAGACATCTCTGCCAATGTGACTTTTTGAAATTGCTAGCTTTCTTTCACTGTGACAAAACACCTGAGGAAAACAGTTTAAATGAGGAAAGGTTCATTTTAGTTCACGGCCTCAGTCCGCAGTGAGCCCACTCCAATCTGCTGGGGCAATGGTGAGGCAGAGACCTCGTATGGGAATGAATGGTAGAGAAAAGCTGCTCGTCCTGTATCTGCCAGGAAGCAGAGGGTAAGAAGAAACAGACCAGTGTTACCTGCTTCCTCCCTCTTTTGCTTTTGTTCTATCTGGGTCTCCACCTACTGGATGGTGCCACCACATGGAGACCAGGGACATCAGTTTTCTGTTAGCTTGTTAGTTGAGATTCTATATTTTGCCCACACTGGCCTCCTAGACTACTAAACTTAAATGATCTTCCTGTTTAAACCTTGCAAGTAGCTGCTACTGCAGACTTGAACCACCATGCCTGTCATCTCTGGAAGCAGCTGACAGACACAGGCAAAAATATCTTTAAGGAATTCTCTCTCTGTCTCTCTCTTTCTCTGTCTCTGTCTGTCTGTCTCTCTCTCTTTATTTTTTGTCACAGTGGGTAACAGCTCTTCATTCCAAATAACTTTCTAGATATTTCTCGACCCAGTCGAGTTGATGGTCACACATGAAAGCATGAGTGATCTGACAACACTGTTGGAGAGCAGAGGAGAATTAAGACCTAACTGACCTCTTCTGTGAGCGCAGAGGGGAAAGGCTGCACTCAGGGGTGATGGCACATTGCACGTTCTAAGAAGTTAAAACAGCCGGGGCTAAGCTGTTCACCTGAGCGTGTACTAATGGATATTGGAAAGCAAATGAATCTTATTTGATCGCTTGTACCTGTGTTTGGGTGAATGAAGGTAAGACGAGCCAGACACAGGGGCTGCTCTGCCTACTAGAACAAAGTACCCACCGCCTGCCCACATGTTAAACTGGCTCTGCGTCTCTTTGTCATTCATCCTCATATGCTCCTAGGTCTAAGTCCCCCACAGTGGTGCCTGGGTGGGGAGAAGTGAACTGGCGCCCCACAAGTGGCACTGGCAAAGGCTGGCCAAGTGGGTCAGCTACATAACATCTCAGAAAAATGAAGATGATAGGCCTTTGTTTATCATGACCATATGTGTTTATACAACCATGTCCTAAGGAAGGTGCTTAATACAACTACATATAGCTCAAGGTAAGTGCTCAGATGTGCTTACCGGATTCTCAATGTGATGACAGAATCTAGGTTTAGATTTAGCCTGGCACAGAAGGGAGTTAAGGAATGCAGCAGGTACCCTCAGGCAGCTGCTGACCGGCCAGAATTGTAAGCATGAGCCTGGCTCTCAATTTGGTCTGTAATTAAAAAAATCAAGGGTGATTAGGTATGAAAGCTAAGTTCCCTCAGAAGATAGAGTAACAGCATGGGGAAATAATTATGATGTGATACTACATTAAACTATAGAATATAAAACTACATTAAAGCCAGGTGTGGTGGTGCATACCCGTAAGCTCAGCACTCAGGAGGCTGAGGCAGGAGGACTGCTGTGAGTTTGTGAATTCAAGGCCAGCCTGCAATATATAGAGCAAAACTCTGTCTCAAAAGAAAAAAAAAAGCCTTATATATACATTGTTATCTCTGGTATTTCTAAATTGTTCTTTAATGAGGTTCTATATTTTGCCCATGCTACTACTGACTTGAACCACCATGCCTGGCTAAAAGCAAATGAAGCATAAGAGATTGTGTGGAAATTAACTCACTTGTGAAGAATTCAGCCTGTCTTTCTTCTTTAGGTTTTGTTTTGTTTTGTTTTTTGAGACAGGGTCTTGCTTTGTAGTTCAGGCTGGCCCTGAGCTCAGCCTCCAACTCACATCACAGCAATCCTCCTGCCTCTGCCTCCCGAGTGCTGGGATTACAGACATGAGCCACCACGCCCGGCACTGTGGTGTGTGGTGCTTCTTGCTGCTGAGTGTGAGTCTCCACACCCAGTATTGTATGTGGTTAACTGGGGATCCAACACGAGTCCTTGAACTTGCAAGACAGGCACTGGAACCACTGAGCTAAATCCCTGGCTCAGCCTGTCTTTCTTCTAAAGGGGGCTATATGAATCAGAATCCTGGGAAGGTAGGATTTTTCCTGCCTTTTTCCAGAAAATACTAGAAATTGTTTCATTTTTTGTTTGTTTTGATTTTGGGTTTTTTAACTGGAAATATATTTTTATTGTAATAGTTTATTTTTAATTTTTTAAATTGAGTTCTTTATTGGTATTTGTTTGTTTGTTTTTGAGACAGGGTCTCACTCTGTAGTTCAGGCTGGTCCTAAACTCAGCCTCCAACTCAGCAGTCCTGCTTCTGCCTCCCTTGAGTGCTGGGATTACAAGTGTGAGCCACCAGGACCAGCATTATGTTATGTGGTACTGATTGCTAGTGGGTGTGAGTCACCACACCTGACATTGTTGTAGGTGGTTCCTGGGATCGAAGTAGGGATCTTGTACTTGCAAGGCAGGCACCAACCCACTGAGCTAAATCCTCAGCCCACTGTTTGTTTTGTTTTTGAAACAAAGTTTCACTAGACAGTTCTCATAGGCTGGCTTTAAACTGGAAATGATCCTCCTGCCTCAGCCTCCCAAGTGGTGCGATTATGGGTATGTGCCCCAGGCCTGGCTCACTTTTATATTTAATTTCTATATAGGAATGAACAAAAATCTCATAGATGCAGAGCATGCAGGTTGTGTGGCTCTCTGGTCCTCATTTAATTTTCCAACCATATTAACTCCGCTTGTGATGACAGTCTGAGTGCTGGGGTTGTCACAGATCTGCCTATAGGTGATCAAGAGGGAGGAGACTATTTCCCTAAAGGCCTCCTCTCTAGGGATCATGTGTTGAGTAGAGGAAAACACAAGTTCAAATTGACCTATAAGCCTGGCCTAATAGTGCTAAATGCCCGCCTTAGGGCACGAGACAGGGCAAAGTTTCTTTGTATGAATGAATCTCCAAACTAGGGCCTTGGACTAGGGATTTAACCTCTCTACATTACAAGCAATTATGGATCTTGGAGATAATCATGGAAGTGCTGTCTCCCTCTGCTCCCGGTCCCAGCCAGCTCCTGCCTGTGCTTTCCCAAAGCCAGATTAGGCGATAATGGGACTCAAAGAACAAGGAGCTTCCCAACGAGGTCAGGTCACATTCATCTGCTGAATGCACTCTCATCATGACCCAAGCTCTGTGAAACATTAATTTCACGTGTGTGTGTGTGCCTGTGTGTGCACAGTTACACTGCACTTTAACAGTCTCCTTCTTTATCTGTATCAACAGAGGGCCTTAGTGAAACTGGCTGTATTTATCCCACATCAGGGCAAACAGGGCTTTTATTCCTCTTTAGTACAAATTCATAGGAAACTACCAAGAAAGACAAAAACTCCGACTGGATCTAGTCTTTTTTGACAAGTTTTAAAAAATGACATTGAATTATCTGATAGTTTGTATTCATGGGAATCCAACAAATCACTTTGAATATACTCGAGTTAAAGTTAGTTGCAGGATGGTCTTTCTGCCCTGCAAGATTACTGTGCAGAATTATAAAGGTTTGATGAAAAATGTATTAAAGTTTTTTAGTTGCTAATATGTCTGAGTCATCCGCTTTCTTTTTTCTCAGTCTGAATGGACAAAGAAACACAACTCTTAGAGTTTTATCTATTGCCCTATTTTTGGTAACTTGGCAGACATACTAATCTCCGGTGTTTAAAGTCTCAGGCCCTAATACACACCGCAGGCTTCTTTTCTAACATAAAAATCTAGTTTTTCTCTCCAAAACTGTCAGGACAAAAAGCCTCAAGATTATATCTCTATCTATGTAAACCACTAGATTGCTTATCTATTTCTTTTTCTGCAGAAAATCAGAGAGGAAATAAGTAACATGAGGCAAGGTTTAGACAAGAATCTGATGACTAGCTCATAGACGAAATGGAGCAAACCCAGATTCTCATTTTCTGTACAGCACATTCACCCAGCTCAGGCCCTCTGCCCAACCCAAGAAAGGGTTGCAAACTTTTTTCAATGCTGCTGCTGAACCAGACTCTTCGCACTGAGGGGTATCTCCAGCCCTTTTACCTTATTTTTTAGAGACAAGGTCCAGCTAAATTGCACAGGCCAAGCTAATCCCTCAACCTGTAAGAGTACTGGGGTTACAAGCATCCTTCACCATGCCCAGCTGGAGATGCAAACTTTTGTATGCTCAAGCCAGCAAAAAGAAACCAAGAAGCCCACAAACATGAAACAGACTGGCTCGCGCTCCCGCCAGCCTCCCGCCACCCTAGTGCACTGCCAAAACACCCACTAAGGACACGTGTTCTTTCTGCCAGAGCTCAGCCGTGGGAAGCGGAACTCACACAGCACCGCCTCCCAGGCCCCACCCATTCCTGCCTCACCAATCGCGACCCGAGACGGACTAGGCCCCACCCCTCTGGGGCCGGCCGCCTGTCTTTGTTCTCCACTGCTCCCTCTCTCTGCCTGCGCGCTCCGCGCAAACCGAGTGGCAGCTGCTGATTGGTGGTCGCGGCACAGCCAATCAGAAGGGGGCACCTCACGTTAGGGCTCGGAGTTTTAAACGCTAGGCCGAGGGGTGCGCGCAAGGCCGGGGCACCAGGGTGGGCTCGCTCTAGAGCGAGGGGCGTCGTCGACTCGAGCGCCCGACGTCGCGCGGGGATTGGCCGGCCCGCGACATCCTCCGCCCCGAGTCAGTCGTCGGGCGGGACTTCCTGGAGGGCTAGCCTGCGCTCCGCTTGCTCCGGCGCTCCGGGAGTGGGAGGAGGTTGGGTTCCTGCGCTGTCGCCATGAGGCTCCGCAAAGCCTGCCTGCTGCTGCTGCTGCTCCTGGCGCTGACGCAGCTGCTGGCCCCGGCGAGTGCCGGCGGGGCGGAAGAAGGTGAGCGGCCGGAGACCGTGGGGCCCCGGGACGACTCCTTCGGGGCGAGGGTGGAGGTGGGTTGCAGAGGGAGAGGGCCTCGTGCGTCGCTACCCGCAGGCTCCCGGGGCCCTGAGAGGCTGGGCTGTGCGTCCTTCGTCCGGTTCGCTCAGGTTTCTTCCCAGCTTTCCCTGGAAAAGGCAGTGCCGAAGTGGATAAAAGTTGAGGCTATCACGCCCAGGAGAGTGCAGAGACAGGCGGGACACTGTCTCCGAAACAGGTTCTAGAGCGGAGGCCAGGGCGCTGGGACTCTTAGGTGAGCCCAAGTCATCAGGAATCGTCTTCAGAATGGATCGGTGGAGTTGGAAATAACACAGGGTTTTGGTTTGAGGGAGGAGGAAGCTTGAGTTGCAACCTTTGCAGAATCCGAAGCTGTCGTTCCTTCCGTCTGCATTTATCCAGCCCCTGCTCCGCGCCATCAATGGTGTCGGTGGCGCTGGTTGTATGGTCCCTGCCCTCCAAGTTTGCATTGTAGCAGGAACAGTGTACTGTTTTGCATTTTTTGATCTCTGAAATCATCCAGTTGTAAACATAACTGAAAATTAGTAAGTTCTAGTTAAGATTGGTCTTCCTAGAAAGCAGGCTGTGCAGTGCCGGTCTTAATCTTCTGTCCGACCTCCTGACCACTTGGTTTGTGCCTACTGAGTTCATTTCAGTGTAAATAAATCCCTTTTCCCAATATTAGTGTGTAGGGAACGTGTGGACTTTATACTCTCTCAAACAGATAGAGCAACTTCCGTGAGGATCACGGATTCTAAACTCAACGGCCAAGTGGAAGGAAGTAAAAAGCGCACTCAGAAAAAACACCTGCCGAAAAGAGGGTATCGGTGCTACCCGAAAGTGTGGACGCTCTTACCCAGATCACCTGGGTGCCTATTTAAATACAGATGCCCAAAATATGCTGAAGTAGAGTGGGCTGTTTCGTTTTTCAGTTTTTCCCTTGGGTGGAATAAAGTGGGGAGGCACATGGAAGCCTGCAGCCAGGGCGGTCGGGTGATTTTTGGAACGCAGCTGAAAGGTTTTGATCCGGAGGTCTTTGGGGAGGGGATCTTGGAAGGACTGGGAGAAAAGTCCACAAGGGTGGGCTTCCAGGGCCATTGGACCCAGTACCTTTGTGCTGTGTGTCATAGGCTACTTCCACGGGAGTCCCAGGGACGCAGTAGCCACTTGGGTGAACCCAGGAATTGGTTAGGTTTCCTGACCCTGCGGTTCAGTGTGTAGTTTTCATTTTGACTCTTTCCCACCCTGAAGAGCATCTCTGGCCCTTCCTTTTTTACAGCTTATCACAGATAACTTATCTAAAAGACTTGTCTTAGGTCATGATCCGAGAGGTTAGGCCTTTTTCTTTTAGGACTTTTTGTGTTTCATTTATTGAAACTGAGTTTTACTATGTAGCTCAGGCTGTAGCTCAGGCTGGCTTCAAACTTGCAGCAGTGTTCCTGCCTCCTGAGTGGCAAGGTGACAGGTGTGTGTCACCACACCTGGCTGAAATTTATCCTTTTTATTTTGAGAAAGGGTCTCGTTTTGGCCCTAAACTCTCTGTGTAATCCAGGGTAGCCTCAAACTCACAGCAATCCTCCTGTCTCTGCCTCCTGAGTGCTGGGATTAGAGGCATGAGCCACACGCTCTATGATGTGAGTGGGAATCGAACTGGGAATCTTGCACTTGCGGCAGACAATGGAACCACTGAGCTAAATCCCTGGTCCCAATTTATCTTTTTAAAGGGTAAAGAAATAAGTTGTCTCTCAGCAACGACATGCCCCATTTAGTCAGGAGGGCTCCATTACTAGTAGTGTCGAGCCTGCTTCATGTGGTGAAAAGAAATCTTTACACTTCTTTTTGTAAAATTCACCTGGGAAGGACCCATCTGTGTGAGTTTAAACATAAATCATCCACCTGTGTGATTGGGCAGACGTAGTTCTTCCTCCTCTCCTAGAGAGCTTTTCTAGCTTGGAAGCAGATTAAGTCCCTAACCCTTCTTCCTCTGTGGCCTTCTTTCTCTCCAGTCTTCCTGTCTGTGAATGAATCCGAATCTCTAGTTGGGCAGAGCCGCCAGGCCGGGGGTGACCCACGGGCCCCACCTCACTGCCCACTGCTGCCAGAACACAGAGGTTCCTTGGTGGGGTACAGTGCGGGAGAATGGGGTGCTGTGTGGTTGCCTGGCTGTGTTGCACATCTTCCCTGCATGGTCACTTGGGGGCTTTCAGGTGAGGGGTGTTCCAGGAGTCCCTCAGCGTAGCCTGGCACCCAGTGGAGATGCCGAGGGCCTGACAGGAGCTCCCGGGACTCAGGAGGACCGGCCTGTTGGTTGGCTGCCGGCGTGACTGGGAAGGGTTCGGCCTGATGTGGTGTGGAGGGGCAGGTAAAGGCCACCAGCCCTAGGACAGGATCAGTTGTCCTGAGGCTGAGTTAACAGCACCAGAGCAAGACGAGTGTTTTGACTTCACACAGTTCCTTCAAATAAACATGTCAAAAGACCAGGCAGGATAGTCCATATACCACTGTCTCTCAGTGGTCAAGAAAAATTTGAACAGGGGCGGACGAATTGAGAGAGAATTTTATCCCAGTTGTGCTACCCTATTAGATGAGGAATCAATTCGCTTCTGGCACTGTCCAAAAGCCCATGCCAGGTGGTCCGCTGCCGTGCAGTGCTGCCTCCCAGGCTGTGCGAACTGGGACCCTGGTCCCCAGCTCTCCACCCTGCCAGGGCCTGTAACCCATGGCAGGAGAATCCGAGTTGAGATGGTTGATTTCAGAGGTGTAGAAACAGGTGTTTGGTGCCATTTTTCCTACCTCTAAAAAGGTGGCACCCGAGCCTGCATAGACAGGGAGTGTGCACAGTAGAAAAGGGAAGGGGAAAGGGTCTGGTGAGGTGTGACCAGCGCGGACAGATGGGTCTCTTGTGGTCCTGTGTAAATGCTTCACATGGTAGATCAGTGGTGTTTGATCGGAGGTGCCCAGCCCCCAGGAGCATCCCGTGTGCTGGGGGAGTGCGAGGGTGGAGGCAGCGCTGGCTAGTTAGAATGGGCGGCGGCTCCCCGGGCTCCCCAGTCCTGAGGGTGTGGGTGACTGGCTGTGTTGATTGAGCTCCTGGGAAGCAGCCGCAGGAAGAGTAATTGGCCCCTGGAAAGAGCCTGGCTTTAGAGTAATGAAATTATCGGGTTGCTGCGCTTGGTTTTGTTTACAGCTGCAACAGTAGTTGGAGGAACTCCTACAGTAGTTGTGTGGTTGCTGTAGTTCTGACAAAGAATTGAACTTGATAGTAGGATACAGCCAGTTCCTGGCATTGTGGAAGGAAAACTTTGTTTCCAGGTGAATGTGAAATTTGTTGAATACTTTTGATGCATGTTGGCCCTGTGAATCCCTCAAGTTGTCATCTCAAATGTCTTCTAGCCTGGATGTCCCTCAGGCGACTTTCTAAGTAAGGCATGACTCCCTACCTTCTTCCGTCCTTTCGTTTATCAAATCTGTGGGGTGGTTTTTCTGGAGACTCAGGTCATATGCCGCCCATTTCAGACAGCGTTAGCCCCTGGAGCCGTGGGGAAGAAAGCTGAGAACTGAGAATGAGGCCCTGGTTCCTGTTCATGCTGTTTCCCAAACGGCCTCTGGCAGGTGGGCACCTGGCCCTGCCGCACACTGCACCGTTCTCCGGCATTTGACTCTAACATCTGGAAGGGTGGTTTTCTACTTCCCTGATACGGAACGCAGTGTGTAGTTTTGGGAGTGACATGAGCCTCGAACTTGGGGACCTAAGGAAGTTCCCCAGAGCAGAGTGGCCAGTTTCCTAACCAGTCTGTGTACTTTCCACTTAGATTCTCCTGATAAGGAAAGTGCCATTGAGGATGAGGACGAGGAAGAGGAGGAAGAGGAAGAGGAGGAGGAAGACTTGGAAGTTAAGGAGGAAAATGGTGTCTTGATCCTGAATGATGCCAACTTTGATAACTTTGTGGCTGATAAGGACACAGTGCTGCTGGAGTTCTACGCGCCATGGTAATGATGGAAGTTCCACTTCCAGCTCTGAGTGGTGGGAGGTCCGAGTGCAGGGACTCAGCTTCCGACCTGGGAGCGCTGGGGGCTGGGTCCACCAGCGGACATCAGGCAGCCTCAGGCCAGCCTTGTGGAAGATGGTTCCCTCCCATTTCCAGGCAGGTCATGGCCAATAACCTGAAGTGCAGGCTGTTGACCTGAGTGTTGTCTTTTCACAGATCCTAGGCCGGGGATACAGGCACTCCTACTTTTTTTTTGTTTTGCGACAAGGTCTCGCTTGAACTCAGCCTCCAACTCAGCAATCCTTCTGCCTCTACCTCCCCATTGCTGGGATTATAGGCATGAGCCCCCACCCCCGGCATTGTTGTATGTGGTTACTGGGGATTGAACCCCGGCACTTACACTTGCGAGGCAGGCACCACGACCACTGAACTAAATCCCTGATCCACCCCTTCTTTTCTTGTGTCACTCCACATACAGCCCCTGATGACCCTCGTCATCCTTTCCCCTCAGCTTCTCATGCTGCTTTCCACTCACCCCCACACCCTCCAGTTTCACTTTCAATGCAGAATGGTCAGGATCTATTTGTGTCACTTGCCTGGCACCTGTTGTCCAAGTACAGAACAAGAATGGAGCTGGGGGGCGGGGAGTTAGCTCAGTGGTTCCAGCACCTGTCTTGCAAGTGCAAAGGCCAGGGTTCGATTCCCCGGCAACCACATACAGTACTGGGCATGGAGACTTGCAACCAGTACCGCATACCACAGTGCCGGGCATGGTGGCTCATGCCTGTAATCCCAGCACTCGGGAGGCAGAGGCAGGAGGATTGTGATGTGAGTTGGAGGCTGAGCTCAGGGCCAGCCTGAACTATAAAGCAAGACCCTGTCTCAAAAAAAAAAAAAAGAAAGAATAGGGCTGGGGGTTTAGCTCAGTGGTTCTAGCACCTGCCTTGCAAAGGCAGGGTCCCAAGGTCAATCCTTAGTACCAAAAAAAAAAAAAAGGACAGGAGAAAGGTTTCGTATAAAGACGTCTTAATTTTTTTTTAATAGGTCTGTGGGTTGTCATCTCCTATTTGTATCTTGTAGATGAGAAATATTGTTGATTTTACTGAGTGTATTATTTTATTTTCTCACTGTGCTGAGGATTGAACCTAGGGCCTCAGGCTTGCTAAGGCAAGTATCATTCCATTGAGCAATCTCCCAGCCCTCACTCCTATTCTGTAGTTCAGATTTCATGCCTTTTTGGTTACAAGATTCCTATTTAACTTAATTAATTTATTTATTTGAGACAAAGTCTCACTGTGTATTCCGAGCTGGCCTGAAATTCATGTCAATCTCTTTGCTCAGCCTCCTGATTGCTGAGATTACAGATGTGTATCACCATGCCTGGCACAAGATACTGTAAACACTCTAAACTGAAGATCCCAAAGAGCTTTTTGTGTGTCATGTTTCTCAGTATTTATGAGTATCATTTGTCAAAAGGAAGGAAGTTCATATTTAAAGTGGAAAGATGGGCCCGGGGATTTAGCCCAGGGATCCTAGTGCCTGCCTTGCAAGTGCAAGGTCCCTAGTTCGATTCCCGGTAACCACATACCATTATGCCAGGCATCCTGGCTCATGCCCACCAGCAATCAGAATCACATACCACAATGCCGGGCGTGGTGGTTCACATCTGTAATCCCAGAACTCAGGAGGCGGAGGCAGGAGGACTGCTGTGTGGTTGAGGCTTGCCTGGGCTACTTAGTGAGCTCAGGGCCTGTCTGCTGGGTAAGCACTGTACTCCTGAGCTCCAGCCCCAGCCCTGTGCATTCAGGCCAACAGTCAGGCGGCCTCCAGACACCTCCACTGTACTCAGAGTGAGAGTAAAGGACACAGAAAGGATTGCGCCCTTGCAGACCCCTTGGAAGTGGTCATTGTACCAGACTTGACAGGTGTATGTGTCATCCCGTGGTGTCCGGTGTCCAGGGTGGGTTTATTCCAGCCTCTTCCACCCTCTGGACTTCAGAATCCCTGATGCTCAAACCCCCTGTAGGGAGTGGTGTTGTCTGCGACCTGTGCACATCTTGGCATTACTTCTGACACCTGACACGTTACACGTGCCGTGCTGCCCTATTAGGGGTTATAATGACAGGAAAACAGTCTACACAAGGTAGACTGGGGAGGGTGTGCCCGCGCCGGAGCTGGAATTCAGACTGGGGCCTGCTTAATTAACCCAGAGCCTCCTGGCCTCCCTGGTGGTTATTGGAGGCTCTCGGGTGCTCGTGGCTCCTGGAGCCCCCGATCTCCTGGGTTTCATCGGGTTTAGTTCTCTATCGGTGCAGTTAACCCATTTCCCCTTCCCTAAATTAAACTCTTAGGTGTGGACATTGTAAGCAGTTTGCTCCAGAATATGAAAAAATCGCCAGCACGTTGAAGGATAACGACCCCCCGATTCCTGTGGCTAAGATTGACGCCACGTCAGCATCTATGCTGGCCGGCAGGTTCGACGTGAGTGGCTATCCCACCATCAAGATCCTGAAGAAGGGCCAGGCCGTCGACTATGAGGGCTCCAGGACCCAGGAAGGTGAGCTGTGCCCAGCTGTTGGGGGCGCAGCACCCCGTCCCTAGAATGAAAGCAAGGGAGCAGTCTTGGGAGACAGAGAAAAGGAACCAGGCAAGCGGCCCAGGAGCACAGTGTCTGCCACACGCCCGGGACCGAGGTCGGACTCTCTTGGCGGGGAGTCTCGCATCCAGCCCGTGCCCTGTGACACGGGATCTGGAGCAGGCTATGGGAAAGGACGACAGACGCGCAGGGCTTGTGTGTCCCGAGTAGGAGTGCTTGGTGCTCGGTGTGTGTCTGGAGGCTTGGGCAGCTGCTGGGCCTCCTTGAGTCTCTGGTTCAGTGAATTTCAAGTTAGACCAGATAACTGACCTTTCTTATTGCGCAGGGCCTGTTGGTGCAGGATTCCAGTGTGCACTGAGACAGGGTCTACATTCTCCCGGTGATTTTTTTTTTTAAAGCATTGGTATACTTTAGGTATACGTAATGATGACTCATCGTAGGGAATTTGTTCCTGTGCATGATAACATCCTGCCTCTTTTTTCTCATTCCCTCCTCCTCCCGCCCCCTCCCCATACAAACTAAATCCAAAGATGGGTATCAAAAGGAGCATATGTAAGTAAGTGGGCACCTGTGGTGTCTGGGCCCAGTGTTAGACAGCAGGGGCCTGGTCTGTTTTGGAGGAAAAACAATCGTGTGTATGGTAATAAATGGGCCTCCAGAGGTAAGGAGTGTCCAGCCTCTGGGTGTTTGCAGCACCTCCAGCACCTTGCTGGAGGTGAGGGAGGGTTTTGCAGCCACAGGTTCTGAGAAGCGCTAGGTGAGCATTTTGGCTTTGGAGGGAGTTGATTTGTCTTGTGCTGGGGATCGGACCCAGGGCCTCGTTCACACCCGGCAAGCATTCTGGTCCAGGAAAGCTCCTTGTAAGATGATATTCTTATGTTCCCTCAGCTGTGGACTCCTCGGGAAGGGGGCAACAAACCAGCAGCAGTTTGTGAAACCACCGCAGCCTGATTGGTAGAAGCTGCTGCACCACTTTTATATTTTCTCCATTTTTGCACACATTTTCTGCTGCATGGAGTAGCCTAGTGCAAGGTGCTTATGATCAGCTTGACATTACAGGGCGTCCCCAGCTAGATTGGTAGACATATGTGATCAAAACCATTGAGAGAGGGAGTGACTGTCCAAGTCTACTTGCAGTTGGGGAGTGACGGGAACAAAGGAAGTCACTCATCAAGCAGGCTTACGCTATCCAGAGAGGCTGGTGGTTGTATGGGTGGCAGGAGAAATGCCACAGATGGTCACTGGACATGCAGTCCTTCAGCCCTGGTCTTCATAACTGTGGTGCATACCTGAAATCCTAGCTACTTGGGAGGCTGAAGCAGGAAAATCACATTGAAAATGAGCCTGAGCAATTTAGCAGAACTCTATCTCAAAAAATAGAAAGGGCTGGGAAATACTCAACGGTAGACCTCCCTGGGTTCGAGTCCCACTACCTCTGAACAAAATGAAAATCTGCTGGTGGGTGGTCCTGGCAGAGCTGCAGTGAGTGTTCAGGAAGTCACTTGTTTCCTGCTGTCCTGTGACCTTGCCTCTTCCTCCTGCCAGCTTCTAGAGCAGCCATTGGCCGTAAGCACCTGCCAGCTCGGGTCTCCATTTGATCAGCTTCGTTTGTGTGTTTCAGAAATCGTTGCCAAGGTCAGAGAAGTCTCCCAGCCCAACTGGACGCCTCTGCCTGAAGCCACGCTAGTGTTGACTAAAGAGAACTTTGATGACGTTGTGAATGATGCCGACATCATCCTGGTGGAGTTTTATGCCCCATGGTAAGATGGGTAGGTCCATGTCACTGGACCTGGCTGAAGGTGGCAGACAGGTGGCACAGCGAACACAGGATCCAGGCTAAGGTTGAGGCGTCTAGTCTTCTAGAAGGAGGCGATAGCAAGGAGCTGCCAGGGCAGCGGGTGTGGAGAGAAACAGGGTTTGCTTTCCTGAGATGAGGCCGAAGAGAGGAAGGTGCCAGAAGGAACAGAGAAAGTACAGCTGGCTTCTCTGTGAGCTTCCCAAAAGCTTGGGGACCCAAGTGACAGGTCCTCTGGCCTCATGGAGCAGGTGTGTGGCCCACACAGGGATAGCTCCGTGAGGTGGGACTGACTGCCTTCCTGGGATGCAGCCTGTGGTGCAATGCTGACTTGGTGGAGCTGGGACAGGCCTGGCACCCGGCAGGTGTGCTGTGCACCTGGATTAGAAGCCAGAGAGTTTTGAATCAGGAATGTGACTGCCAGTCCAAACAGAAAGCTGTTCTATCGTCTCTTCTCTAAAGCCACCCCTGCTGGCCCTCTGATTAAGAAAATCCTCTCCTTTCTAAGCACTTTCTCAGCTTTTCCCTCTCTTACTCTGGGGCCCTGGATCCTGATGCTCATGCAATGTGAGAGTGTGGCAGAATGTGCCCATCTTCCTGCTGGACCCCAGGTGGCCGCCCCAAGTTTGTCAGGCTGAGGACGCACACCCCCCAACCCCCCAGGACAGGGCCCTGACAGAACCACTTCCTCCTGGTAGGTGCGGACATTGCAAGAAGCTGGCGCCCGAGTATGAGAAGGCGGCCAAGGAGCTGAGCAAGCGCTCCCCCCCGATCCCCCTGGCCAAGGTCGATGCCACTGCAGAGACGGACCTGGCCAAGCGGTTCGATGTCTCTGGCTACCCCACCTTGAAAATCTTCCGCAAGGGAAGGCCTTTTGACTACAACGGCCCACGAGAGAAATACGGTAGGCAGCACCCTGTTCTGCTGCGTGCAGAAGGGCAGCGTCCTGTTGGGCCTGGAGGTGGGTCAGCCCCGAGGCCCTCAGACCTGTGCTCTGCTCCCAGGCATTGTGAGCTACATGATCGAGCAGTCGGGTCCTCCCTCCAAGGAGATTAAGAACCTGAAGCAGGTGCAGGAGTTCCTGAAGGACGGGGATGACGTCGTCATCATCGGGGTCTTCCAGGGGGACAGTGACCCCGGCTACCAGCAATATCAGGACGCGGGTAAGTGCTGCCCCTCCGAATGGCACTGGAAGGGTCTCCTGGGCCCAGTTTGTGGCTGGTGAGGGGGCAAGGCCAGCTGTGCCATCTTCCCTGCCCTCTGAGAGGAGGTGTGGGGGTAACTCATCCAGGTGTCTGACCATGGATTGAGGGCCTGAGTCGGCCTGGGTTCCCATCCTGGCTCTGCCAGGCAATAGCCTCATGGCCATGACTGTCATTGTCCAGTGCCTAAGAATCAGCCTTCTATAGGAGGTGTCACAGGTGTGGGGAGACATTGGTGAACCGCTTAGCCGAGTAAATGCTCGTCACGCTGTCTGCAAAGCAACTGTCACATTTAAAGTGCTGTTGAGAAGTTTTTGAATGTACCATTGGCCTCTTAGCACTGATTTCTGTGACACAATGACAGATGTCTATACATTGGGGGCAGGTTAAAGTGAGATTTAAAATTTAAGACTTTGTGGGCCGGGGATTTAGCTCAGTGATTCCGGTGCCTGTCTTGCAAGCGCAAGGACCTGGGTTCGATCCCCAGACACCACATACAATACTGGGCAGGAGACTTACCCCAGCAGCAACCAGCACCACATACCAGTGCCGGGCGTGGTGGCTCACGCCTGTAATCCCAGCACTTGGGAGGCAGAGGCAGGAGGATTGCTGTGATGTGAGTTGGAGGCTGAGCTCATGGCCAGCCTGAACTACCAAGCGAGACCCTGTCTCAAAAATCCTAAAAATAAATAAAATAAATAAATAAAATAAAATTTAAGACTTTGTGTTCCTTTTGGGTGCGGTTGTTTTATTTGTTCAAACACAGGTCTCACTGTGTACTCCAGGCTGACCTCAGACTCACAGTCCTACCAGTCTCCCAAGTGACAGGTGACACCTGTGCCACCATACCTGCCTGTTTTGTCACCCATTTTTTTTTTTGTACAGGGGATTGAACTCACAACCTTGTGCTTTCAAGGCAGGTGCAGTGCCACTGAGCTACACCCCTGGCCTTTGTCTTCCATTCTTGATGAGTCAGGAGGAAGCTTGCTGAGGGAAACCCCAGGTTGCCAGGGCTTCTGCATTCAGGGCTCCCACTGATGCACGCAGAGACTGAATGCCCACAGGGCACTGGCTGTGAAAAGTTGGCACAGGGATGCTGGCACGTGGGATGCCCAGATGTCCTCCGTGACATACATCAGCCTCACTGTCCCTGCGCTGCATGTCATTGCAGACAGCAGTTGACAGTGGCTCCTGTCAAATTGGCCCTTCAGTTTTTCTGTGAACATTCATAGGCTTTGTCCTGACAAAGTCCAAGGCGCAGGGCTAAGGTGCTACACTGCAGAGTGTCTTAGGCCATACTCCCTCTGGTGTCAGCCCTTGGCCACTTCCCATAGAATTTACCCTCAGCCACGGTTTTTGGGGCACATGCTTTCACCAAGGTGAGAAATAGGTCCACCACCTGCCTGGCAAGTGCAAGGTCCTGAGTTCTGTCCCTGGTAGCACACAAAAAAGGGAAACTAGGTGAACTGGGTCATAGAAGCCATTGGATAAATGGCACTGTATCTCTCTTCACTTGCCAGCTAACAACCTGAGAGAAGATTACAAATTCCACCACACTTTCAGCACTGAAATTGCTAAGTTCCTGAAGGTGTCCCCAGGAAAGCTGGTCGTCATGCAGCCTGAGAAGTTCCAGTCCAAGTACGAACCCCAGAGCCACGTGCTGAGCGTCCAGGTGAGTGAGGGCCCTCGGGCCCTGTGGGCCACCAGCTTACCCAACCTCGTCCCACTGCTGATGCCGAAGGCACAGGATGGGAGCACAGCCAGCTCTTGGCAGAGTCTGAGTTTGTAGGAGGGACCCCTGACCACCCCACCCCGGCAGCCAGCTCCAGGATGCAGTGGCAGGTCCCTTCTGGTCCCTGGTGCAGCTGTCAAGCCTGTTTCATGGACTTGGCCTTTGTTGGCACAGAATCTCCCACCGCCTGCCTTGTCTAACCGAAGTGTGTGACGCACAGATCTGGCCCATCCCAGTGCTCTGAGGGCCTCAGCAGATAGGCTCAGACTTGGAAGGAGTTGCGGAGGTCATTCAGGAGCTTGAGCGCAGCTGGGCCCGGGCTGCCAGAGCCCTGGCCTGTGGCTGTTTGGGCTGGGGACTCCAGGGAGCTGTGGAAGAGAGCAAGGGGCAGTGATTGCCAGGGCAGTGGTCCTGAGCCTGGCACTGTGCTGCCTTGGTGAGACCGCCACGCCCTGTGTCTTTCTGGCCTTCGTGCTCCGCTCCGCCCGCCTGCCTGCCTGCTGCTCTCGGCGTGGGCTCGGACCCTCCTCCTGGACTGAGTGGCCGCTCTGATCCCTCCTTCCTGCTCCTGTCCTTTCGTCAGAGACACAGGCTTGGAGTCCACGGACGGTCCTGGTGGGGCCCATGGGCTGGTGGGTCCTTGGCCCCATTCAAACCAGGTTACACCACACACACCACAGGCTGCTGTCCTCAGTCCACCCCCCAAAGGGCGCCACTTCTGAGCAGCGTCATGGTCAGGCTCCTGTGGCCCCCTTCTGGTGTGTGACTTCGGGTGAACAGCTCACCCTGGTGGTGCCTCCGTTTCCCCAGCTAGAAAGTGGAGGTGGCACATCTGCCTTTGTGAGTGAGGGTGATGATGTCTGAGGGGCTTAACACCTGCCTGCGCTGTGTCACCATTATAACCACCACTGGGCCCAGCTGGTCACAGGTGTTATGTAAACATCAGAGGTGGGTTTGCCTGACACACAGACACCTGTCCAGAAACTCGCAGCCAGGTGCCATGCGGAGCCTGACTGGGATCAGCCACTGTGCCCACGGTACGGAAAGGGATGGTCCCAGCAGGTGACAGCTCAGGGCGCTCAGCTGGGCTAGTCTTGTCTCTGAAGTCTGGCAGCGGCGGCGGTGTGGTTGGTTAGTGCAGAGCTTCCCGGCCTGCAGGCTTGGGCCATCCTCCCCTCCCCCGTGAGGAGCTCCTCCTGGGCGGAGGTCCTCCTACTGAAGATTGAAGTCCTTTGGCTGTCACCGAGGGCCAGGCTTCTTGAGCAGTTTTCTCCGGCCAGGAGAGCAGCGCAAAGGGAGGCTCTGCCCCTCCCTTGAAGGAAGCGCCTTGCTGTTGGCTGGAGTGAAGCTGGGAGCTACTGGGATGTGCTTCTAGGGCCCCCAGGGACTGAGATCCAGCTTCCTGAGATTCAGCAGCCTTCGTCTTCACCGTCTTCACCGCCCCAACTTCAGTGAGACAGTAGGGACCATGAGAGACGTGCCGGTTACAGTCCTTTTGTATTAGGCCCACTGTCACCTCAGCCCTCTCTGACACAGGGTTCCACAGAGGCGTCCACCATCAAGGAGCACGTCGTGAAGCATGCCTTGCCCTTGGTCGGCCACCGCAAGACCTCCAATGATGCTAAGCGCTACGCCAAGCGCCCCCTGGTGGTCGTGTACTACACTGTGGACTTCAGTTTTGACTACCGAGCAGGTGAGAGGGCTGGGACTATGGGTGTTGGGTGTTTAGGTGTCTCGCCCCAGGTACCCAGCAGGTCAGAGGAACAGGGGTATCCTTTTCCCTTCCCTTTCTTGTAAGAAGGGAGTTTATAATGGAGCCCAAGCCCCCTTACAGATGAGGCTGTAGAGCAGGACCCGTCCAGCCTCTACTCCAGGCCAGGAAGGGCACTGTCCTTTGGGCTACCTGCCCCCAAGCGAACCGTGGTGCTATCTGCAGGGCTTTCTTCTGCTCGAGGTCCACCCGGGGCTGGTGTGCAAGCAGAGAATGTTAGCAACAACCTTTACGCCTTACCCCGGCTCTGAGCTCTGCTCACCACGCTCGGTCCATTCCAGCCACTCAGTTCTGGCGCAGCAAGGTCCTGGAGGTGGCAAAGGACTACCCTGAGTACACCTTCGCCATCGCCGATGAGGAGGACTATGCCACGGAGATGAAGGACCTGGGACTCAGTGAGAGCGGCGAGGACATCAACGTGGCCATCCTGGATGAGGGTGGGCGCAAGTTCGCCATGGAGCCTGAGGATTTTGACACCGACGCCCTCCAGGACTTCGTCACAGCTTTCAAAAAGGGTGAGCAACGGGGCTTCCCTGGGCAGAGCTGCAACCTGGGCAGGCCTGGGGCATCCGGCAGCCCTGTCCCCCACTCCTAGTCACTCTGACTTTTGTCCCCAAATGCCATGCACCAGGACAGCTGAGAAATTTGGGGACACTTGTGACCAGGTTTTTGGATTTTGTCTTCCTTTTAACAGTTCCTTTGGCTTCTTTGAAAGCAGAGCAAGATTTAGGGTCTAGTTTAGGTCTTATTTAGCCTCAGCCTTAAGAAATAGAATCAAAATCAGAGCAGGGTGTGGGGCGGGGCAGCTGCAGGGGTTGCTCAGACCAGGGCAGAGTCAGATTAAAGCGAGCAGGGCCAGGCTGGGCCTCTTCCCTGGTATCACCTTGGTGACAGGCCTTACCCTGCCTGTGCTTCAGGATCTGAACGCTCAGAGCTCAGGGCACAGACACAGAGAATCCTTGTTCTTTAGAAAAAGGCAGGTGTGTCTTAGAAATTTGAGGAGGTTTTTTGAGACAAGGTCTTGCTGGCCTTGAACTCGTTATGCAGTCTAGGCAGGCCTGGAACTCAGGGTGATTCTCCTGCCTCAGCCCCCCAAATACTGGGCTATTAAGGCTGAGGCTAAATAAGACCTCAGACATGCCTCCACATCTGGTTGTTTTAGAAATTTTAAGGAAATTTTTTTGTTTTTGTTTTCTTTTGCTTGTGGTACTGGGGATTAGGCCAAAGTCCTTCACACTGAGCTAAAATCCCAGCCCTTTACTTTTCTTTCTTTTTTTGAGACTATCTCACTATATAGCTCAGGCTGGCCTCAAACTCCTTCCCCCTGCCCCTGTCTCCTGAGGGCTGGGATTACAGGGCTGTGCCACCACATCCTGCTAGCCCTTTATTTTTCAAGATAGGATCTCACAACATTACCCAGGCTAGCTCCAACCCGTTCTCCATCTTCAGCCTCCCAGAGTGCTGAGATCATAGGCATGCTTGGCCATGTCTAGCTAAAAGTCCTTAAAACAGGCATTTGGACTTGGAAATAAGTTTCACATTGGTGGGAAACCTGACTGGAAGCTCCCCACAGTGTGCTGTTCCCCACGCTAGCCACAGGACAGAATGCCACAGTGCCCATTGGAGACCAGCAGACCCCTCTGGCTTCACAGGCACAGGGAGGGAAGAAGTTACAAGTCAACCATGGTGGTGCCCTGGGCTGGGACGAGGTCCATCTCCGAGGGCGCCCTGTGCCCCTCAGCTGTCACACTTCCCACCCAGGCAGAGCCACCAGGCCCAGACTTTCTTGCACTGACACCCCCTCCCTGCTCTTCCTGTCAGGAAAACTGAAGCCTGTCATCAAATCCCAGCCGGTGCCCAAGAACAACAAGGGGCCAGTCAGGGTGGTGGTGGGCAGCACCTTCGATGCCATCGTCATGGACCCCAAGAAGGACGTCCTCATCGAGTTCTACGCACCCTGGTGCGGGCACTGCAAGCAGCTCGAGCCCATCTACACCAGCCTGGCCAAGAAGTACAAAGGCCAGAAGAGCCTGGTCATCGCCAAGATGGATGCCACCGCCAACGACGTCCCCAGTGAACACTACAAGGTGGACGGCTTCCCCACCATCTACTTCGCCCCCAGTGGGGACAAAAAGAACCCAATTAAATTTGAGGGCGGGGACAGAGACCTTGAGCACCTGAGCAAGTTTGTAGATGAACACACCACAAAGTGGAGCAGGACCAAGGAGGAGCTCTGAGGCCGGGTGCTGCAGGCCAGGAAGCCACATGCAGTGGCTGCTGGGCCGGGCCGAGCTGGGCCACTGATGCAATGGCGGTAGCGCGGCTCTTTTTGTTTATTAATTTTTTATACCTTGGTATGTCACCTCGTGCTCTGAATACTGAATAGCTATGAATGACTAGGCCAGATTTTTATGGAGGGTACATCTATTTTTATCATTTGGGGTCTGTTTGTTTTTTTAACTTCTACTTTCGTAATATTTCTTCACAGCACCTAAGTTGAATCTCTTCCATGTGAGAATTTTTTTTAATTTAAAGTTTAAAAGACCTTTGCCAAATCACATTGAGTTTGCCTTTTGTTTTGCGGTTATCTGAGGAACCGTTAGGGAGACGAGACTGTTGGGACTTTAGTTTGTAGTCTCTTCCCTTCCTTGGTGGCAGAGTTGTTCCCAGCACCTGCCTGTGGTGGCCGTTGACCCCCACCTCACTGACCCACCTCTGCTCACCTCCCAGGCCTTAGCAGCCCCAGGTTCCCAAATAAGTTGCACTGCCAGTACAGAAATGACCCTGGACACAGACATGGACAGTGTAAGTGTTGGGGAAGGTTGGGCAGGCTATCATAATGGAGTATAAAGTTTGGTGGTGGCTTTGGTTTTTTGAGGCAGAATCTAGCTGTATAGCCCAGGATGATCCTCCCACCTCGGCCCGGTTTACTGCTCAGCTGTGGCACTGGGCAGATCCCGTGGTCCCTCAGAGCTTGTTTCCCATCTGTGCAACAGATGCAGCCTTCTCCTCAGGCAGTATGTAAAGACTCCAGGCCATTGTGGGGCCCAGCGTGGGGTGCCCACATCCTGGGTGGGTGCAGCTCGGTCACACACGGTGTGGTGGAGTCCCGGGCCCAGTCTCTGGTCATGCTGAGCTGTGATGTGAATCGCTGTGTGTACAGAGGACATTGACGCAGACTTGCAGCCTGAGGAGCCGTGGGTATGCATCTGAAGGTCTTGCCTGTCACAGCCACGCTGAGGCCCTGTCTGCTCTGTTTGATGGCTTGGTGCTGTACTGAAGTTATCAGACCGGGGTATTGACATCCTCTTGAGCAGGACAACCGAGGGTAGCAGCAAGATTCAGGAGAAGACGACTAAATCCCCATCACGGGCCCTAGTGCTGAGGGGTCCAAGCCCTGGCGTTTGGGCAGGACAAGGGCTTGGTCTGAGGTTGGACTCCTGACAGACCAGCGTGCAGCGGTAGTTTCACCCTCTCATGGCCCTGGATGGTGGGGATGGCCAGGTGCTACAGGAACCCCTGGGCTTTAGCATGTCCCAGCTAAGTTACCGGGCTGCCTTTCCGGTTGTGTTTAGACCCTGGATAACGTCCTGGAAGCCCTCTAACTAGGCCTTCAGTCTCCAGCGTCAGCTTCCTGTTGCGGGGCAGACACACAAGGTGGCTCCCGATGCAGACTGTGGGTCTGTGTGCAAAAAGTGTAAGTTCCGGCCCCACCTGGCCCCTGAGAGTCCACAGCTCTGGAGTCTCGCGTCTGTTTTCCAAACTGCTAGATTCCCCTGCATGTCGCCCCTGTAGCATAGGCAAGGTAGTTCTCCCCACCTCACCTCCATCCAGGAGAAAGGGATGAAATCATTTCCTCCCGCTGCTAGGCCAATCACTGGGAGCTGGCGAGCTTCAAAACCCACGTTCTTCGCTGGAGCCCAGTGTCTTCCCCAGAAGTGGTCAGAATGTCCCCCCCACTCCCCAAGTCAAGTTGAAATTAAACCCTAGTGTGACTGACTAAGTGGTGGGGCGTTGAGAGGCTTTGGGGGCTGTCAGCTCTGTGTCATCAACCCGCTGATCTGTGAAGAGGTTTAATGGGTGACCCTAAGAGCAGGGTTGGATCGGGCAACACTGCCCTCTGCTGGAAGAGGGAACTGAAACATGACCTCTCTCTTCTAGGCGAGGCCGCACCCCGCCCTTTTTCTGAAATAGTGTAGCCTTATAGCCCTAGCTGTCCTTGAACTTGCAATCCTGCCCCAGCCTCCCGGAGTAGGTCACAATGACAGGCGTGTGCCACCTTGTCCAGCTGGCCCTGGCTTTGTCCGCGGCCCACAGCCCATCATGACTGGCCTTGGGCGGGAGCAAAGGAGCAGGTCTGTTCAGGTCACCCCGGTCCGTACGGCCCTGGATGACCTTGGGGTTGTGCGGGGTCCCTTTGAGCAAAAGCCTCACCTCAGCCTGCAGAAGCATGAGCAGAGTGAGGTCTTCTCGGCTCATGGCCGCCTCTGGTAAGCAGATAACAGCAGCAGGAGGGCGGGGAGAGGAGCAAAGCCCTTGAAAGTTAATTGTGCTCCATGAAAATCAAATTCTGCACTAGTGGAGAGGCTGAGGCAGGAGGATCGGGAGTTCGAGGCCAACTGGACTGGACAATTTACCGTTATGAAAGGAGTGTGTGAGGGCTGGGGCTGCCGCCCAGCAGTAGAGCGCTGGCCTAGCATGCATGAGGCCTTGGATTTGACCCCCGGGGACCACAACAACAAAAAACGGTGAACTTTGGGATTTGGCTTGGGAAATGCTGAAGCTAAAGAACCAGAACTAGGTCCTTTGTTGAAGAGCCCTGCAGGCCTGTGGCTTTGGACAGACAGCCCTTCACCCCACTTCTCGGATCCAGAATCCCCCGCACCCCGCAGTGACGCCTCTACTGCTGAGCACTGCCACCCAGCTCCCTCTGCAGCCCTCAGCCCAGGAGGAGAAGGCGCATCCGTGGGGGCCCAGGACCTCCAGGGCTCGAGCTTGACCCTGCTGCCTCCGCAGTGTGCAGTCCTGGACAGCAAGCAACAGCTACGACTTTCAAAGGTCCCCTCAAACCAAACCCTCAGATGACACGCTCCTGCGGTGATTCGGTTCCTGTCACAGCAAATCATAGGAATTTTGGAGCCACAGTCATGCTGTGGGACACCAGGGAAGCAGTCTTGTTATCGGCACATGATAGCTCACTTCCAGAGATGGGCCCGGGAAGGAAGGCGAGCAGCAGGTCACCCAGGTGGTGCACACGGTCACTGGCCACTCTGGCAGCTGGTAGGTCCTGGGGCCCGGCTCAGCGTCCCACCTCGATTTGCAGTCTTCCTTCTCCCAGCTCTGGGAAGCACAAAGACAGCTCCATCCTTGGGGCCCATCTTAGATTACCAGATACGGGGCAGAAACAAAGGACGCCTGTTAGGAAACGAAGAGGGAGCAGAGGTCTTTCTAGAAGGAGCTGGCTGCGCCTGGAGAAGGAATCCTGTGAGATGGAGCCCTCCTACCCGTCCTTTTGGAGTTATGTATTAAATTAAAGTCTGCTGGGGGTGGGGGCAGGTCTGTCATCCCAGCACTAGGGAAGCTGAGGCAGGAGGATTGCTGTGAACTTGGGTAGGCTACTTGGGTAGGCTACATGGTGAGTTCCAGGCCAGTCTGGAAAACAGAGTGAGACCTTATGTCACACACACAAAAACCAAAAAATGAATAAATGCAGGAATGAATGAATGAATGAATGAGCAAACGTGCTCAGCTCAGGTGGAAGGTGCTGCACCTTTGAAACCTCCCCCTGCTTGCTGTGGTGGAAGGATCCACCTGGAAAGCAGCAATCACCAAGGCTGGCTGGACCAGCAGCCTTCAAGATCCGAGTCTGAAAACTCCAGGTCTCAAGGGACCTGGCAGGTCAGGTAAGTGCCGGAAGGAGGATGTAGGATGCTGCTGACCAGGCCACCCTGAAGTGCTCTGTTTCACTCCAAAGCGGAAGCTGCTTCCTGTGGGTACTGGACCCTGCCTGGTTCATTAACATGATTTGTCAAACAGAATCAGGCATTTTTATGTGAAGTCAATTTTTTTTTTTTTGAGACAGGGTCTCACTTTGTGGTTCAGGCTGGCTCTGAGCTCAGGCTCCAACTCACATCACAGCAATCCTCCTGCCTCTGCCTCCCGAATGCTGGGATTACAGGCGTGAGCCACCACGCGACGGCACTGTGGTATCTGGTGGTACTGGTTGCTGCTGGGCGTGAGTCTCCACGCCCAGTATGGTATGTGGTTACCGGGGATCGAACCTGGGTCCTTGTGCTTGCAAGACAGGCGCCGGAACCACTGAACTAAATCCCAGCACTCGGGAGGCAGAGGCAGGAAGATTGTTGGGATGTGAGTTTGAGGCTGAGCTCAGGGCCAGCCTGAACTACAAAGTGAGACCCTGTCTCAAAAAACCTTAAAAAAAAAAAAAATAATAACCGATGATGAACTAGAACAAAAATAACTATATATTGTAATGAAAGTTACCTGGATGTGGTCTTTCAAAATAGCATATTCTACTCTACTCACTCTTGCTTAGTTCCTGTCCCCTTGCTGATGCCACCTGGACTCTTGGTGCATCAGGCGCCACCTGTGCCATGGCCCTGCAGACATCGCTCTGATCACACACAATGTCCCACAGGAGGTCAGACAGGCTTTTTAGGGAAAGATACTTGATGGATGGCTGGGCTGGGGGGAGGTTGAGATCCTTTGAGCCCGTCCAGGGCCCAGCAGGCCCTGCAGTGCCCACCTCTGGCCCTGCGAGGCTCATTCGTAAGGAAGGAAGTTGTAGGGGCAGAGGAAGGACCTCCTCAAGGAGAGGAGGGTGGGCCCTAAAAGGAAGAGGCTGGCCAGGCCATTTGCATTCCAGAGAAGTCAGAATAGGCTGCTTTTACAGGTTTTGAATTCATTTTTTTTTTTCTTCACCATGTAGTTCAAACTGGCCTTGAACTTACTATCCAGTCCAGGCTGGCCTGAAACTCACAGCAATTCTCCTGCCTCAGCCTCCTGAGTGCTGAGATTACCAGTGTGCACTCCACACCTGGTGTGGCACAATTTCAAACATCATTTCTCTGGGTTTTTCGGCTTTGAGGCCTCTTGTCTGTTTCCCTGTGATCTGGGGCAGTAAAGCATGAGAAGGCTGAGTCAGCTCAGTCACATGGCGGCCTGCGGCTGGCGCCCTGCTCACAGCCGGGCCACCTGGGGACTTCAGAAAACCAGGAGACTTGATGGACCAGCCAGACTCCAGGGAAGCTGAGGAAACGTGTGGCAGTGACCGCAGCCCCTGACTGCCACCTGCCAGGGGAGACGCTGAGAGACCGTCATGGGCTGGGCAGCACTGGGACGGGAAAAAGAATTTCCTACAGCACTTGAGAGTGTGGGGAAGGAATTTAGATGATAAAATTGGGGGAAATTTCTTTCTCCTTGCCTTAGACTGAAGAATAGATTAGTGCTCTAAGACAGATGAGTTTTCAACAAAACTTCTATTTTGTACTTAACCACAACATTAAGCAGCAACTGAGCCATGCACAGTAGCACCTCCTGTAGTCCCCGGACTCAAGGAGGCTGAGGCAGGAGGATTGCAAGTTCAAGCCTGGGTAGTGTGTAACAGTGAGCCCCTGTAATGTTTGAGCGGAAGGGCTGGAGAAATAGCTCAACGCGAAGGTGCTGGGTTCAATCCCCAACACTGCACAACGGGGAGCGAAGCAACTTCCTGTCACCCACAGTGGCATGGTCCTAACGGGCTACAGGACTTGAGTGGCTGAAGAGGCATGGAAGACGCAGGTTCAGCGAGCAGGATTTGCAGATGAGCCCAAAGCTCCTCTCGCTCCCGCTCAGCTCCTCCGCAGGGCTGTCTACAAGGCCATGGGGGAGATCCGCACAACCCAATTCATCGTCTCCACACCGCTTTCCTCTGGACCCCTCACAGGGATGGTGCCACCCTTCCTGCCAACCTTCCGCTTCTGCCTTCCGTCCCAGTCGGGGTGAAGTCCTGGCGCCTGCTTCAGACGCTCGGTAGTCCGCGGCGGTGCCGTTTTGCTTCGTATACATTAGGCTTTCCGCAGGGGGCAGGGATCGTAGGGCACTCCATCACAAGGGAAGTGACTACCCGCGCTGGGCAGCGACAGTGGCAGCTCTGCTAGGGCAGGAGGCACAGGATGCTTAGTCCTCTGCTGCGCTTGCTCCTTCCAGCTCCAGGGTCGCCCAGCAACCAGACAAAGGAGGACAGCGCCGATTGGGCGGGACTCCCGGGCCTATGGAGAGCAAGCCAATCAAGATACACAGAAAGGAGAGACTCCTGGTGAGGAGATGATAAATTTGCATGTCTCTTTCCCAGGATGCTCAGCCAAAATCAGCAGCATAAATTCTTGATGTTAAATCCACATGTGCTTCCCATTCATAAATAAATGCTTGGAAAAGTTCTTGAATAACATATAGTATTGGTACTATCACTAATTTAATGTAACTAAAGCATCACCCTAAGGTAAAAAGAAGATAACATTTGAGCTTTAATTAATGTAGGTGGCAACCTACACTTTCGGCTGGTCCGAAGGTAGTGAGTTATCTCGATTGTTCACAGTCAGTTACAGATTGAACTCCTTGTTCTACTCTTTCCCCCCTTCTCACTACTGCACTTGACTAGTCTTTTGCTCAGTTGCCAAGTGTTTTTATCTTTCAAATTTTGAAAATCAAGTAGCAATCAAGTGTGTATAAGCAATAAAGTGCAATGGAGTGTATATCATTAAAATGAGGTGGGGATACAAAAAAATAGCTATACAGTCCTTTCTCCTTAGAATGTAATAATGTAAATTTGGGGAAAGTCATAGCATACCGAAAAAATGTATGGTCATAGATGCTAGAGCGATGACTGATAAAGATAGCAGGTGTCGCCAGGGATTAAAACAAGGAAATGGGAAATGGGATGGGTAGGGCTTTCCTCTCACTTTTTGGAAGAGGGGGAGGTTATTTAATTTCTAGATTCTTTAAAAAATTCCTTGCCAAAAGAAGAAAGAAAAAGAAAGGTCTTTGTAACTGTGTAGGCTTTTTTTAACATAAGGATTTAAAATTGAATACCAGGATAAAGCGCTGATATTCCGCAATACTGACAACATTCAAGAGACATATCAAAGTTGACAACCTTGTTTTAAAGGTTGTCTTTCCCTTGTCAGGAAGATAATCGGCTGTCATCTGGTCTCCGGAAGACTAACCCGTAAGAAGGATTAGCTAGGTAAATGAGACTCACACAGAGAGACAGCAAGACAGAGACACAGACACAGAGAGAGGTAACTCAAAGAAATCAAGAGTCGAAAGCACTGTGAAATTGGGTGTGATGGCACAGGTCTGCCAATCCTGCACTTGAGAGGCTGAGCCAGGAGGATCTCTAGGAGTTGGAGGCCAGCCTGGGCTCCGCAGTGAGTATAAGGCCAGCCTGAACCACGTAGCAAGACCTGATGAGGAAAAACAAACAAAAACAAAAAAACCAAAGGAGAGTGAATCTCTGTGACTTTAGGAAGCTATCATTCCACAGGTTGTGGGAGGGCACAGATCCATCAGTATTGATGTCATACGTGGTCCTCTCACTCCAGCAAGTATGTGCTGTCTGCAAAGCTGTAACCATGGTCCAAGCTACACTGGAGGCCAGTCCTGAGCAATACAGTAAGGCCAGAAAGAAAAGAGTTTGGGGTTAGTTTCTTTCCTAAGACTTATTTGGCAGAAATGGGTTTGTCCACACTTCGGAAAGCTGGGAAGTCCAAGCTGAATTTCCCAGCATTCGGTGAGGGCTTTCACCCTGCAGCCTCCCAGGGCAGAAGGTGGAAGCATATAGGGGGCTGAGTTCTGTGTCCCCACATAGCAAGAGAGAGAGAGAGAGCCTGCTCCTGGAAGCCCATTTAATTTGGCATTAATGCGTATTTGTGCCAGCCGTAGTGGCACAGCTGCCAGTTCAAGGCCAGCCTGGACATAGTGAGTCCCTGTCTTATAAAATGAAAAACAGAGCCCTGAAAACCTAAACATCTCCCAGGCACCAGCTGCCCACAGTGTGGCATAATGTTTCCCACACATGTAGATTTGGGGCACATATTCGCAGCCCGGCACCAGGCAAATCTTACTTTTAGCTAACAATCAGGTCTTAGAAGAGTTACATCTCAGTGTTGCTGGTATATCCTGCTATCAGGGCATATGTAACGACTGAAGCCAAAAACATTTTGATTTGCAAAAACCAAGCATTTTAGAACAGAAGGGTGATATTTTTCAGTACCCAAATATTGGTTAAAAAGAAAATCCATGACTAATTCCTAGTCAATGTCATCTGCACAATGATGCTCAACCTAACTGAAAAACTAAAAAGACAGGTCGTAGTACTTGGCTGTCTCCCAATTTCTATTATCCACCAAAAGGCTAGTCAAGTGAAGCAGTGGGAGTGGAGAAGGAACAAAGAAATCTGTAACTGGTTGTGATCAATTAGTTGTAAACACCACTGCACTCGGACCAGCCGAAGTACAGGCTTGTACCAACACATATATAAGACCCTAAAGATATATTAACTTTATAGTTAGGGTAATTATCCGGGGGTTTGGGGTGGGGTGGGGTGGGGGGTGGGGCTCGGGTCTTAAAAAACATATGAATATATAGCTCAAATGCAAGAGTATGCATTTAAAATAAAAGTACAAAGCCTATTAACAATGTGAATAAAGAGTATTTATAACTCCGTTAGCCCCTCTTAGAGCATTGTGGGTAATTCTCATGCAAAACACTGGCAGCCGCGTACCCCGACCCTAAAAAGAGGG